>NW_020871107.1:96630-99130 GCF_003789085.1 Penaeus vannamei
TACTGACCAACAGTTATCCTCTTACTATTCCATTTATTTACTAAAATCGCTGTCGTTTACAAGATAAGCACAATCGTCAACCCGTGGCGACAGCTACAACTATAACCATTCTCCCAATTACCGTGACGTCATCAAAACTACCAGCTGAAAAGTATACGGCGCTTCAACTGCACGACCTTTCTGTTGTCGATGTGGAATTAAAATCCGGATCGAGGAGGGCGAGCCGGAGCGCGGAGAGAAGGGAGGGAATGGCTACGTCGCGATCCGGTAACGTCAAGCTCGTCCCCCGGGCGCGATGAGACAAAAGGGTCCCCGGGCGGAACGGCGGCGTGGAGGGCGCGGGGAATGTGAGCCCCGCGCTGCTCACCCCGGGCCTATTGTTCGAGGCGCTCCTTGCCTGCTTCCGCAACCGGCGAGGTTTGGCTACATATATCGTCTGATTTTTTCCTTCTTCTTCTTTTAAAGCATCACTGTATGCCTGATCTCCATTTATTCACTCCTTATTGCATAATGTGCAATCGCATTGTATGATTTTCACATTGTGCTATTAATACAATCTGGAATAGTTGTTTCGACGCTCCATATGTATGAAAAAGTCACGCAATCTGCACACGAAAAGCTCGCGAATTGCATCAGTATCTAAGCCCCGGGCTTCAGAATTACCCAGGAATTATGTTCACAGTCACCGCTTGTGGGCATGTGAGAGGATGTCGCTGCTTGCCACATTCTGCAACATATTCACTCCTTCCTTGTATTACGATAACATCAGATATAAAAGCTCTAGAAACTGCATATGACATGACTATGGTCCCACCAGTAACGTCTGAGCTTCATTTTCTATAAAGCGGTGCCATCATCGTGCACGAGTCTGATAGAAATAACACCCTTTAAGTATAAAGCAATTTTCGCACCTGCTCAGTAGCTGTCATCAGAATTTTTTACGCTGCGAAGAGTCACGTTTCGTAACCCTGCCATAGTAAATCACCAGATTTTGAACCGCTGGACCACATTCTAGGGACCTGTTCTTCCGACTATTTTTGTGTCGCACTTGTATTGCGATCGTAAAATACAAGGACTCATGAAAATGAGGCCAGGAAAGAAAATTCACAAAAAAAATGCGGTTGTTCTTCTGTAAGTTTAGAGAAGTTCATACTGTATGATTCCACATGCCTTCTTGGTATTACGGAGCGCGTACGCACACATGCATGCATGCACCCACCCAAACACACACACACACACACACAGACACACACACACACACACACACACACACACACACAACACTCACACACTCACTCACTCACTCACTCACTCACTCACTCACTCACTCACTCACTCACTCACTCACTCACTCACTCTCTCTCTCTCTCTCTCTCTCTCTCTCTCTCTCTCTCTCTCTCACACACACACACACACACACACACACACACACACACACACACAACACACACACACACACACCACACACACACACACACGAGCGCACCCGCGTGTGAACGTTTGCATATGTGCATGTGCATATTGATGATTTTATTATTTGTCGATTAGTAACAAATAAACAAATAGCTGTCGCTGTGACAGTCTTTTAATCCAGCAAGTTAACAATAAAATGACGTCAGGATAAAAAAGGATAAAAACGCAAGACAAGAGTCACAGTCAGATAAGGTCTTTCTGAATGCACAAAAAAAGGCTTTTCACGTTACAAAATACAGAATCAAGGATCATTGGGTAAAAATATACTTTAAGAAGAATGTTGAAGAATAAAACAGAAATGTAACACAAAAACATGTGACTGACGCAGAAAAAAAACTTTCGAGGTGGTACTGGCCCTTCAAAGCCACTGTGTTATCGCCCTGTGAGCCATTTTCTTTTAAGATGATTCTAAAAATGATATGACACGTATCTCTTGGCCACGAGTTATATTTCTCAGCCTAATAACTTAGAACACCGGTTGCGTTATACTCTCTCACAATTCCCAAAAATATGGTACTTTTAACACGGAAATGTGTCTTCAATGAAAATAATAATAGTCAAAATACGAATATTAATACTGAAAATAAAAGTTCAGCGAACCATAAACATATCTAGACTACATCCTTTGTTACATAAAGAGCTTGTTCGAGAAATTACTGAGGTGGACATAATTCGCCATACGGTGTTTCCCGTGTTTACTTTCTCGCCGGAGGTAAAGTAAACAGACGGTGGGAAGAGGTCCTGAGAAGGGAAGGGAAGGGTGGAAGTTACTGGCACGAGGATTTTCTAAATCTTACGATTCTATTCCTTCCCTAAAGCCTTCTCGCCCCCCCCCTCCCTAACTACACCCATTCGTGATTCTTTCGAGATTTTTCCCTCTTAAATTCTATAATATATGGCATACCACGGGGCGTCAGCGTAAGGCTTTAGGTTCTTTTAAGATAAGCTATAAGAATATCGGAACCATTGTTGTTTAAAGATAAAGTAAATATGTCTTTCATGTTTACTGCCCACCCCGGCCGTAAAT
>NW_020871107.1:106630-116630 GCF_003789085.1 Penaeus vannamei
CCTATGTTTATCGGTGTCACTATTATAGAGGCAATTATTAGTGACATTATTGTAAAAGGATAATAATATATACATAAACCGCAAAAAGCTCAGACAACCTTCAAATCCTCTTCTTTATTTCCGAAAGCACTGCAGTCTGTGAGATTAAATCATTCGATTCTATAGTTATTAGTATCCTGTCGCGTGTACGCATGGATACTCCCTACCCTTTCCTGGCACGAACCAGATTCACACGCCCACGAGATGCGATAGGAGCCTTTGCCAGGAATGGCTTCTGGTTGGTCGGCACTGCGTTCGATCTCCCGGAAATTTCTGTTTATTGTGCGCAATAAAATCAGATTATCTAACTGGACTTTCTAGTCTCAGGTAGCTCGTATAAAGCGATAACTTGAGTTCTATAAACATTTCTGTTACACTATTAGCGACTCTCGTAAGTGCGGCGTCGTATCTGTGCGTCGGTCAGCGCGGCGCCCAAAACAAACCCACCCTTGATTTCATGAACCTGACCAGTCTTTGATTGCTTATCTCCGGCAATACTGTAGTTCGATTCTCTTATCTCGCTTATGATAGTCTTTTGTCCTCAGCGATAAACATATGCTTTGATTCTGTATTCTGACGTACAGTCTATAATCGTTCTGAGTCCCCTGCGCGCACGCCTGCGCACACACAGACACATAAAGATTCTTATACATAAAAATGACAATGCATAAAGATTATAAAGTGTATTTGGTGAGTGAGTAACGGATATGGAAACAATACCCGCGTTATATTGGCCGATCTGTTGTCTTCACAGGTGTAAAGAATTGTGCTCCTGTTTTAAAACATTTTGTAAACAATAACTGGCATGGCAAGAAGAGTGGGACAAGATTTGGGCAACTTCTGTAAAAAAAAGGCCCATGTGTGAAGGGCAAAGCCTTCAGTTATTAACCGATAATACCGTACAGCACACAGACATAATTTTTACATACATATATAAATATATATTTATATATATTAATATATATATAAATTCATATATACTTATATAAGTGCGTGCGTGTGTTTGTGTGTGTGTGGTGTGTGAGTGTGAGTGTGAGTGTGAGTGTGAGTGTGAGTGTGTGTGTGTGTGTGTGTGTGTGTGTGTGTGTGTGTGTGTGTGTGTGTGTGTGTGTGTGTGTGTGTGTGTGTGTGTGTGTGTGTGTGCGTGCGTGCGTGCGTGCGTGCGTGTGTGTGTGTGTGTGTGTGTATCTATATATATCTATATCTATCTATAGATATACATATATATATGTATATATATATATATATATATAAAGTATATGTTTATAAATAAATAAACAAATAAATAAATAATTACATAATCAATAATGAATAAATTATATAATATATATATGTTTATAAATAAATAAATAAACAAATAAATAAATAATTACATAATCAATAATGAATAAATAAATAAATAAATATATATATATATATATATATATATATATATATATATATATATATATACAACTACATATGTATAGTTGTAATATTAATGATCATTGTTGTCATTAACATTATCATTAATATCATTACCACTATCATTACCCTATTTGTTATTATTAGGTTGCGTGTTGTTGCTGTTGTTGTCATTAATATTATCATTATCATTTTTTGTAGTTATCATCATCATTATTACAATCCTTTTTAGTAATGCTGCTACAACAGTCACAACCACTTTTGCTAGTACCGTCCTTATTATCTGACATTATTATCATATTTCTATTACCATTATTATCATCATCATTATTATTATTACTATAATCATCATTATCGTAAATACCATTGTCATTATTATTAGGATCATCATTATCATAAGTATTACTACTATCATAATTATTATCACTGCAATTAGTATTGTTATTTGTGATATAAGTATATGTATACTATATATCATTATTGTTATGATCATTATCATTGCTGTTTGTTATCATTACCATTAATATCATTATCATCACCATTATTGTAATTATCATTATTATTATTACTGTTATTATTAATATCATCATTATTATTATCAGTTATCATTAACATTACTATTACTATCATTATTGTTATTATTATTAGTAGTAGTAGTAGCATCATTATCATCACTGTTATCATTATTACCATTACCATTATTATTAACATTATCATATATATTATTACTTTTGTTATTGTTTTTATTATTACTATTATACTGCTTATTTTCATCATCATCATTGTTGAAATCATTATCATTACTAAAATTAATAACAATAATAATAATGATAATAATAATGATAATGATAATGATGATAATAATAATCACAATTACAATAATAATAATAATAATAATAATAATAATAATAATAATAATAATAAAAATAACAATAACAATAATAACAATAATGATAATGATAATAATAATAATAATCGTAATAACAGTAACAACAATAATAACAATAACAATAACAATAACGATAATAATACTACTACTACTTACTACTACTACTACTACTAATAATAATAATAATAATAATAATAAAAACAACAATAACAATGATAACAAATGATAACAAGATGATAATAATTATAAAAATAACGATAACTGCAAAAATAGTAATGGTAATAATAATAATAATAATAATAATAATAATAATAATAATATATAATAATAATAATAATAATAATAATAATAATGATGATGATG
This sequence comes from Penaeus vannamei, assembly GCF_003789085.1. Lineage (NCBI taxonomy): Eukaryota > Metazoa > Arthropoda > Malacostraca > Decapoda > Penaeidae > Penaeus > Penaeus vannamei. Next base: position 109,326 of record NW_020871107.1, read on the forward strand.
ATGATAGTAATAATGTCAATGATAATAATAACAGTAATAGTATTAGTAATAATAATAATAATAATAATAATAATAATAATAATAATAATAATAATAATAACAACAATAATAATAATAATGATAATAATACTAATCATCATCATCATTATCATAATAAATACGAAAGTCATTTAGATTTATATCAACAATTTTTATGCAAGTTCAAAAATAATAATATAACTATAACAGTTCTAAAATTATAATAATAATAATAACATTAACACAGATGGTAATAATAATTGTAATTACAATAACAACGGCAGTAAATAATCTTAATAGCAATCGCAATAAGAAGCGGGAAAAAAGGAGAAATACAGTAATAATAATGATATACATAATAACAACATTGGCAAAATACATAATAATCATGAGCATAATAAGCAATATCATAACAATGAGGATGATGACCATGTCCATGAATTATTGATGTACTATAGAAACTTCTCCTCCAACAATTATTATAAAAGCACATGCTGTGCTAGACATCAGCGACAGTATTGCTGGTATCAGTACTATTCAAACAATAAATTAAGTGGTTATCAAGTTTTAATTTTTATATAGCAAAATATATCTATTGGCATTACCGAAAAATGAGAGTATTTGTAACTACAGTAGTTAAGGATTTGGTGTTTGCTGAAATTCTTAACCTAAATAGTAACCTCTTGTTTTACAGTTATATTGTTTTCTCGGCTCCAGTTACATTCGGGGATTCTCATTTAAATCAAATTCAAAATTAAAATTTGCGATTGATATCAGTAAAGTAGCTAAAGTAGAGAAGTGCTTGGCACACAACAGTAATATTACAGTCAAGCTAAAGATAACCGTTCTCTTGCTATACTCTGGCCGAAGGAACAGTCTACGGGTATGTTCACATGATCAAAAAATCACTCGGTAATGACTGCAATTGTCAGATGAAAAAAAGGAAGAAAACGCCAGGCGAAGGCTGGTGTAATTTCGGTTTCCTATATCCTAAAACACGCAAAATCTTCATTAGTACTATTTACATAATATGCAGTATGTCCGACCCTCCGGTATAACTCATCTTTTCGATATCATGCGATATTTACGTCTCAGATAACCTTTCCTTTAGAGACAGGACCATTGGCAATAGCTTCATTTTCCATGTCAAAATAATGAATAAATCTCATCAATACCAAAAGGCATATGGACCGCAAAAATATTTCACTTATGCTTGTTTACCTAATCTGCCACGCAGTAACTCGTGCTGTTCGTCACCGATGCACGATAGAGACATCAACACACATGGCGGTGTGGAGTCGAGGGACATCGCGTCGACGAATGGCAATCCTTTGTATTGCGTTCCCTTGAATTATACATTTTTAGGAGGCCGCGGAAGATGATGTACATGGGACGCTGTTTTGACATTAATACATATGGACTCCATTAACTTCTTAGGCGAGTTTCATCCTAATCCATCCCACAAAAACAAAATATAAATTGCGTTCAAACCAAAATTTACATCTCAGATTTGAAACAATTAGTTTTTTACTTACAGTCGTTGGGTATCCGGGGGAACACCACGAGGTAACCTTGTAAGACCTCTCTTGGCGCAGTCCACGGTGGTTCCGAAGCAGGCACAGCGGGCAGGGCAGCTTGATACAACGCTTACTGAACTGCTTCCAATTTGACCGTTTACTCCAGAGCTCTCCACCTGGGGCACAGTGTTTGGGATAACGCCCATCAGAGCAAGCCACGCCCACACGCCCACCATGGCTCGCACTGCCATGTAACCCATGGTGACCACAGCAATTACCACGGACACACCACCATACCGGAGACGTCTAAACACCGGCACCCGAATTGTACACGATATTCATACACCTTTGATCCGAAGTTGAAGAGCACACACTGTATTTGCTGTATAATTAAACTTATGAAATAATACGTTGTGGCCTGCACACACCTTCTATACACTGGCGATCACCTCCGTCTGCTGTTATCCTTGGCAGACTCACGAGGGAATCATCACCAACGCTTTAAGCCATCTGGTAACTCAAATAAGCGATGAACCATTTAAATGCCCATTGAATTTCAGTAATAAATGCACGGTAATTTCATGGAGAACCTCAACGCACGTGAAACTTCTAAGCAGTAGCTATACTTGCAACACATGAGAACACCGCGCGCACTGATCACCCGAGTTATCCAGCACAGGTAAGCGGGCCGAGTGGCGAGTGTGTGGCTCGGGGCGAGAGGCCAGGAGGGCGGAGCAGCGTGCGTGCTCTCACTGCGGCGGGTGGGACACAACTGACGAACAGTTCACGGAGACGTACTCGCGGCCGCCAAGCACCTCCTGCCGCCGTCGCACGCTCTCGCCGCCGTTTCTGCTGGTGGCAGCTGTACCGTAGCCTGCCTACGCCGCACGCCCGAGACTCGGCTCACGCCCACGGTGGCGACCATATATTGCGTTTCTTTGTTCCTTGAACCATCGTTACCCTGGGCAGTCTGTGCCACGAAAAATCAGGAGTTCCACTTGTGTCTTTCTTCCCTCTCTCTCTCTCTCTCTCTCTCTCTCTCTCTCTCTCTCTCTCTCTCTCTCTCTCTCTCTCTCTCTCTCTCTCTCTCTCTTCTCTCTCTCTCTCTCTCTCTCTCCTGGCGTACAACTATCCTTCCTCTACATCGCTTTCTACCTTTGCTGTTTACTGCTATATGTTTGCTAATGCACCGTCTTTTTATTTATACCAGGATCGACTAGTGCAATGCAGTAGGTAGCAGCGGAGACATAATCAATCTTACGATCCTATAATCTATCCTATGTGTGTGTATTTATGTATTAATGTTTGTACACACAGACACACATGCACGCACATAAACACACACACACACACACACACACACACAACACACATACACACACACACACACACACACACACACACACACACACACACACAACACCACATATATTATATATATATATATATATATATATAATATATATATATTATATATATAACAGAAATTTCAGGACTAGCGTCGTAACCAAGATCATCATGTAGGAAAGGACTTAAACAAAAATGTCGTGCTCTCATTCTTCTTTAATGTATAAAGCCAAACGTTTCGGGCGTACTTCCACCCATTATCAATGGCGAACTGTAAGTGAACAACATATAAGATTTAACAATTACAAACAGTATCAACGTATATACAATTACATTAGATGTAAATATGGAATTCATAAGCATTAATGACTAGTGTTGGTGTAAACAATAGTTTAACCTATGTAAGGTAAGAACAATCATCTAGGCAACAAAGATGAAATACAATAAGTATCAGATTTGTACAATATCCATAGGACACAATCAGTAACACAAATTGACTAGTATGAATCTTATCAATTGAAAATCAAACTGAGTTATATTCAAGAAAATTACAATATTCTCTAAATTGAGGAAATGCAATAAATTCATAATATCAAAGACAAAGTATGTGATAATTTAAGATACAGAATCAAATACATTGAGACAATAATGCCAGATTCAAAAGAACATGAGACAGAAAACTTTGAACAAAGGAATCCGAGGTAAGCGGGAAAGCCGGCATACTATTTTGGGCTATAAAATCTTAATCCAAAACTTTTCTTAGGTTAATCTTTACAATTTATGAGAATCAGAGTTAAAAGAGTCAATTAACAAGGTTATGATCATGGTTACTAACCTAAAATTTACAAAAATCCATGGAAATAAGAGCTGTGCAGCAGGTGACGTGTACTGTAAGCCACCAAGGGACGCTATGAAATGGCGCGGTTGTCTACCAAACTTGAGACTATCAGGAGACTCGGCTCACGCCCAGGATAGTCTCAAGTTTGGTAGACAACCGCGCCATTTCATAGCGTCCCTTGGTGGCTTACAGTACACGTCACCTGCTGCACAGCTCTTATTTCCATGGATTTTTGTAAATTTTAGGTTAGTAACCATGATCATAACCTTGTTAATTGACTCTTTTAACTCTGATTCTCATAAATTGTAAAGATTAACCCAAGAAAAGTTTTGGATTAAGATTTTATAGCCCAAAATAGTATGCCGGCTTTCCCGCTTACCTCGGATTCCTTTGTTCAAAGTTTTCTGTCTCATGTTCTTTTGAATCTGGCATTATTGTCTCAATGTATTTGATTCTGTATCTTAAATTATCACATACTTTGTCTTTGATATTATGAATTTATTGCATTTCCTCAATTTAGAGAATATTGTAATTTTTCTTGAATATAACTCAGTTGATAAGATTCATACTAGTCAATTTGTGTTACTGATTGTGTCCTATGGATATTGTACAAATCTGATACTTATTGTATTTCATCTTTGTTGCCTAGATGATTGTTCTTACCTTACATAGGTTAAACTATGGTTTACACCAACACTAGTCATTAATGCTTATGAATTCCATATTTACATCTAATGTAATTGTATATACTTTGATACTGTTTGTAATTGTTAAATCTTATATGTTGTTCACTTACAGTTCGCCATTGATAATGGGTGGAAGTACGCCCGAAACGTTTGGCTTTATACATTAAAGAAGAATAAGAAGCACGACATTTTTGTTAAGTCCTTTCCTACATGATGATCTTGGTTACGACGCTAGTCCTGAAATTTCTGTTTATGCTCCGCTTCCCGTCTGGAAGTCCAACTACCACAATTATAGCTCAAAGGTATGGTAACTATGCGTTAAAAGTTTATAGAAGATTTCAAAAATGTTCTTTCAAAGAAAACAAAATTAACTTAGACTTGAATTTCTTGAATGTATGTCTCAAAAATAAATTGATACCAAAATTTTTAAGATTTAAACTATGGAAACATGATAAGGATAACAAAAAGGCATATCATGATTTTCAGAAAAAAACTTTTGGAAATTGAAATCAAGAAAAAACCCGAGAGCTAAATTATATGAATAAGAAAGTTAAAGAATTGGAATTGGAATTAAAAAATATTATTTCATGGCTTGATTTCAGTTATCTAAAAGTTCATTCTGAATCCATTAATGTGAATACTTTAAAGAGAGTTAAATTTGTACATGAGCGTAAACTATTCCATTTAGGATATGATAACTTTAACAAGTCCCTGGATGTTGATAAAGTTGTTTTCAATTTTTCTAGTGTAAACTTGTCTGTAAAACTTAAACAATTATTAGCAAATGGCCTAAAATTTGGCATCCCACCATCAAAATTGAATTTTGCTCATTTTTTTCTATCTTTGAAAAATTACTTAGGTCACTTTACACTCACAAACCAACAAATAAATTTCCAAATGTCAATAATCACATTAAATCATGTATTAAGAATTTGGCCTTTTCCACTTTTTATACTTATAAAAAGGAAATTACTCAAGATGGGTTATCAACTAATGACTTCAAAACCCTTAAAGACTTGTCTAAGAACCCTGATGTAATTATTACCAAACCAGACAAAGGTCAAGTGTTGTTTTAATGAATAGATCAGATTATGTTAAAAAAGTTGATGACATTCTTAAAGATAAAACAAAATTCTCCCAAATTCCTGACAAACCTGAATCACTTATTATCAAAAATGAGGATAAGCTTAATTCTTTTCTAAGGAAATTAAAAAAAGAAGAGGTTATTAATGAGTCTACTTACTCTTCCCTCTTTACTTCTGGCTCAAGACCTGGAATTTTATATGGTTTACCCAAAATTCATAAAGCAAACTTACCCGTCAGACCCATCCTTTCAGCATTGGGAACCATTAATTATAATGTTTCAAAATTTTTCATTCCCATTCTAAGACGTCTCACTCTGAATCAATATACCATACAGAACACCTTCACCTTTGTTCAAAAATTAATTGAGATCCCACATGCAAATGATTATGTCCTAGCTATTTTGACGTCACTAATTTGTTCACTAATGTCCCTCTAGACGAAACCATAGACATCATTATGAACTCTTTGTTTGAAAAATCTGATAAAGTTTTGGGATTTAATAGAATGTATTTTAAAAAACTTTTGGATATTGCCACAAAGATATAATGTTTTGGTTTAATGGAACTTTGTACAAACAAATTGAAGGGGTTGCAATGGGAAGCCCTTTAGGACCTACTTTAGCAAACATTTTCATGTGTTATAATGAAAGTAAATGGCTTAAAAATTGCCCTATAGAATTTAAACCCAAACATTATTTCAGATATGTTGATGATACTTTATTGTTATTCAAATCCGAAGATGAAGTTAACAAATTCTTGGAATACCTTAATAATCAACATCCTAACATTAAATTCACTTGTGAAATTGAACAGAATGGACACCTTCCCTTTTTGGATATGATATTTCTAGGGATATGAATTTTTGTCTCCTCAGTCTATAGAAAACCAACTTACACGGGTCTAACAACTAAATTTAATTCTTATATACCTATCAAATATAAGGGGAATTTAATTTCTACGCTGATTTTCAGAGCATTCAAAATTTCCAAGGATTATTTTATCTTCATTAAGGAAATTGACTTTATCACAAATATTCTAAGATTGAACATGTTCCCAATTAATTTTATTGAAAAGAACATAAGGACAACTCTCAATAGACTTTTGGTCCCTGTAGAACCCACATTGACTGTCTCTAAGGATGTAATTTATATGAAACTACCTTATCTTGGAACTATTAGCCACTGTCTAGAAAGAAAATTATCAAATCTAATTAAAACTCACTACTCAACTGTTACTCTTAAAGTAGTATATACAACCTCCCTCTCATTAGGTAACTTATTTAAATTTAAAGAAAGTACCGAAACCTTTACGCTCTTCAATAGTATATAAATTCACGTGTAGTAGCTGCGATGCTACTTATATTGGGAAGACTTCCCGTAACCTCTTCATGAGAATTGAAGAACATAAAGGTTTCTCATTTAGGAATACTAATTACAAGCTAACTAGACCAAATAAATCTTCAATTAGAAGCCACTGTGAAGCAAAAACCATTCTTTCTCATCAGAGAATTTTGAAATCCTAGACTCCTCCCCTTTTGACTTTGATCTAATCATTTTAGAAAGTCTATGGATTTGAAAGAAAAACCAAATTTAAATGAATATTCATCTTCAATAGACATTGAACTTCTTAAATAATAACTCTGTTTTTGGAGAATTTATATTCTCTTTAGTCTCACATTTTCACATGTGGATTTTCTTTCTCCTGATAGTCTCAAGTTTGGTAGACAACCGCGCCATTCATAGCGTCCCTTGGTGCTTACAGTACACGTCACCTGCTGCACAGCCCTTATTTCCATGGATTTTTGTAAATTTTAG
>NW_020871107.1:119130-124130 GCF_003789085.1 Penaeus vannamei
GGTTGTCTACCAAACTTGAGACTATCAGGAGAAAGAAAATCCACATGTGAAAATGTGAGACTAAAGAGAAATAAATTCTCCAAAAACAGAGTTATTATTTAAGAAGTTCAATGTCTATTGAAGATGAATATTCATTTAAATTTGGTTTTTCTTTCCAAATCCATAGACTTTCTAAAATGATTAGATCAAAGTCAAAAGGGGAGGAGTCTAGGATTTCAAAATTCTCTGATGAGAAAGAATGGTTTTTTGCTTCACAGTGGCTTCTAATTGAAGATTTATTTGGTCTAGTTAGCTTGTAATTAGTATTCCTAAATGAGAAACCTTTATGTTCTTCAATTCTCATGAAGAGGTTACGGGAAGTCTTCCCAATATAAGTAGCATCGCAGCTACTACACGTGAATTTATATACTATTGAAGAGCGTAAAGGTTTCGGTACTTTATCTTTAAATTTAAATAAGTTACCTAATGAGAGGGAGGTTGTATATACTACTTTAAGAGTAACAGTTGAGTAGTGAGTTTTAATTAGATTTGATAATTTTCTTTCTAGACAGTGGCTAATAGTTCCAAGATAAGGTAGTTTCATATAAATTACATCCTTAGAGACAGTCAATGTGGGTTCTACAGGGACCAAAAGTCTATTGAGAGTTGTCCTTATGTTCTTTTCAATAAAATTAATTGGGAACATGTTCAATCTTAGAATATTTGTGATAAAGTCAATTTCCTTAATGAAGATAAAATAATCCTTGGAAATTTTGAATGCTCTGAAAATCAGCGTAGAAATTAAATTCCCCTTATATTTGATAGGTATATAAGAATTAAATTTAGTTGTTAGACCCGTGTAAGTTGGTTTTCTATAGACTGAGGAGACAAAAGAATTCATATCCCTAGAAATATCAATATCCAAAAAGGGAAGGTGTCCATTCTGTTCAATTTCACAAGTGAATTTAATGTTAGGATGTTGATTATTAAGGTATTCCAAGAATTTGTTAACTTCATCTTCGGATTTGAATAACAATAAAGTATCATCAACATATCTGAAATAATGTTTGGGTTTAAATTCTATAGGGCAATTTTTAAGCCATTTACTTTCATTATAACACATGAAAATGTTTGCTAAAGTAGGTCCTAAAGGGCTTCCCATTGCAACCCCTTCAATTTGTTTGTACAAAGTTCCATTAAACCAAAACATTATATCCTTTGTGGCAATATCCAAAAGTTTTTTAAAATACATTCTATTAAATCCCAAAACTTTATCAGATTTTTCAAACAAAGAGTTCATAATGATGTCTATGGTTTCGTCTAGAGGGACATTAGTGAACAAATTAGTGACGTCAAAACTAGCTAGGACATAATCATTTGCATGTGGGATCTCAATTAATTTTTGAACAAAGGTGAATGTTCTGTATGGTATATTGATTCAGAGTGAGACGTCTTAGAATGGGAATGAAAAATTTTGAAACATTATAATTAATGGTTCCCAATGCTGAAAGGATGGGTCTGACGGGTAAGTTTGCTTTATGAATTTTGGGTAAACCATATAAAATTCCAGGTCTTGAGCCAAGTAAAAGGGAAGAGTAAGTAGACTCATTAATAACCTCTTCTTTTTTTAATTTCCTTAGAAAAGAATTAAGCTTATCCTCATTTTTGATAATAAGTGATTCAGGTTTGTCAGGAATTTGGGAGAATTTTTTTTATCTTTAAGAATGTCATCAACTTTTTTAACATAATCTGATCTATTCATTAAAACAACACCTTGACCTTTGTCTGGTTTGGTAATAATTACATCAGGGTTCTTAGACAAGTCTTTAAGGGTTTTGAAGTCATTAGTTGATAACCCATCTTGAGTAATTTCCTTTTTATAAGTATAAAAAGTGGAAAAGGCCAAATTCTTAATACATGATTTAATGTGATTATTGACATTTGGAAATTTATTTGTTGGTTTGTGAGTGTAAAGTGACCTAAGTAATTTTTCAAAAGATAGAAAAAAATGAGCAAAATTCAATTTTGATGGTGGGATGCCAAATTTTAGGCCATTTGCTAATAATTGTTTAAGTTTTACAGACAAGTTTACACTAGAAAAATTGAAAACAACTTTATCAACATCCAGGACTTGTTAAAGTTATCATATCCTAAATGGAATAGTTTACGCTCATGTACAAATTTAACTCTCTTTAAAGTATTCACATTAATGGATTCAGAATGAACTTTTAGATAACTGAAATCAAGCCATGAAATAATATTTTTTAATTCCAATTCCAATTCTTTAACTTTCTTATTCATATAATTTAGCTCTCGGTTTTCTTCTTGATTTCAATTTCCAAAAGTTTTTTCTGAAAATCATGATATGCCTTTTTGTTATCCTTATCATGTTTCCATAGTTTAAATCTTAAAAATTTTGGTATCAATTTATTTTTGAGACATACATTCAAGAAATTCAAGTCTAAGTTAATTTTGTTTTCTTTGAAAGAACATTTTGAAATCTTCTATAAACTTTTAACGCATAGTTACCATACCTTTGAGCTATAATTGGTAGTTGGACTTCCAGACGGAAGCGGAGCATAAACAAAATTTCAGGACTAGCGTCGTGACCAAGATCATGTAGGAAAGGACTTAACAAAAATGTCGTGCTTCTTATTCTTCTTTAATGTATAAAGCCAAACGTTTCGGGCGTACTTCCACCATTATCAATGGCGAACTGTAAGTGAACAACATAAGATTTAACAATTACAAACAGTATCAAAGTATATATAATTACATTAGATGTACATATGGAATTCAAAGGCATTAATGACTAGTGTTGGTGTAAACCATAGTTTAACCTATGTAAGGTAAGAACAATCATCTAGGCAACAAAGATGAAATACAATAAGTATCAGATTTGTACAATATCCATAGGACACAATCAGTAACAAATTGACTAGTATGAATCTTATCAATTGAAAATAAAAACTGAGTTATATTCAAGGAAAAATTATAATATTCTCTAAATTGAGGAAATGCAATAAATTCATAATATCAAAGACAAAGTATGTGATAAATTAAGATACAGAATCAAATACATTGTGACAATAATGCTAGATTCAAAAGAACATGTGACAGAAAACTTTGAACAAAGGAATCCGAGGTAAGCGGGAAAGCCGGCATACTATTTTGGGCTATAAAATTTTAATCCAACACTTTTCTTAGGTTAATCTTTACAATTTATGAGAATCAAAGTTAAAAGAATCAATTAACAAGGTTATGATTATGGTTACTAACCTAAAATTTACAAAAATCCATGGAAATAAGGGCTGTGCAGCAGGTGACGTGTACTGTAAGCCACCAAGGGACGCTATGAAATGGCGCGGTTGTCTACCAAACTTGAGACTATCAGGAGAAAGAAAATCCACATGTGAAAATGTGAGACTAAAGAGAATATAAATTCTCCAAAAACAGAGTTATTATTTAAGAAGTTCAATGTCTATTGAAGATGAATATTCATTTAAATTTGGTTTTTCTTTCCAAATCCATAGACTTTCTAAAATGATTAGATCAAAGTCAAAAGGGGAGGAGTCTAGGATTTCAAAATTCTCTGATGAGAAAGAATGGTTTTTTGCTTCACAGTGGCTTCTAATTGAAGATTTATTTGGTCTAGTTAGCTTGTAATTAGTATTCCTAAATGAGAAACCTTTATGTTCTTCAATTCTCATGAAGAGGTTACGGGAAGTCTTCCCAATATAAGTAGCATCGCAGCTACTACACGTGAATTTATATACTATTGAAGAGCGTAAAGGTTTCGGTACTTTATCTTTAAATTTAAATAAGTTACCTAATGAGAGGGAGGTTGTATATACTACTTTAAGAGTAACAGTTGAGTAGTGAGTTTTAATTAGATTTGATAATTTTCTTTCTAGACAGTGGCTAATAGTTCCAAGATAAGGTAGTTTCATATAAATTACATCCTTAGAGACAGTCAATGTGGGTTCTACAGGGACCAAAAGTCTATTGAGAGTTGTCCTTATGTTCTTCTGTATCTTAATTTATCACATACTTTGTCTTTGATATTATGAATTTATTGCATTTCCTCAATTTAGAGAATATTATAATTTTTCCTTGAATATAACTCAGTTTTATTTTCAATTGATAAGATTCATACTAGTCAATTTGTTACTGATTGTGTCCTATGGATATTGTACAAATCTGATACTTATTGTATTTCATCTTTGTTGCCTAGATGATTGTTCTTACCTTACATAGGTTAAACTATGGTTTACACCAACACTAGTCATTAATGCCTTTGAATTCCATATGTACATCTAATGTAATTATATATACTTTGATACTGTTTGTAATTGTTAAATCTTATGTTGTTCACTTACAGTTCGCCATTGATAATGGGTGGAAGTACGCCCGAAACGTTTGGCTTTATACATTAAAGAAGAATAAGAAGCACGACATTTTTGTTAAGTCCTTTCCTACATGATGATCTTGGTCACGACGCTAGTCCTGAAATTTCTGTTTATGCTCCGCTTCCCGTCTGGAAGTCCAACTACCACAATTATAGCTCAAAGGTATGGTAACTATGCGTTAAAAGTTTATAGAAGATTTCAAAAATGTTCTTTCAAAGAAAACAAAATTAACTTAGACTTGAATTTCTTGAATGTATGTCTCAAAAATAAATTGATACCAAAATTTTTAAGATTTAAACTATGGAAACATGATAAGGATAACAAAAAGGCATATCATGATTTTCAGAAAAAACTTTTGGAAATTGAAATCAAGAAGAAAACCCGAGAGCTAAATTATATGAATAAGAAAGTTAAAGAATTGGAATTGGAATTAAAAAATATTATTTCATGGCTTGATTTCAGTTATCTAAAAGTTCATTCTGAATCCATTAATGTGAATACTTTAAAGAGAGTTAAATTTGTACATGAGCGTAAACTATTCCATTTAGGATATGATAACTTTAACAAGTCCCTGGATGTTGATAAAGTTGTTTTCAATTTTTCTAGTGTAAA
>NW_020871107.1:142014-144514 GCF_003789085.1 Penaeus vannamei
GCTCTCTACTCTCTCTCTCTCGCTCTCGTCCTCTCTCCCTCTCTCTCTCTCTCTCTCTCTCTCTTCTCTCTCTCTCTCTCTCTCTCTCTCTCTTCTCTCTCTCTCTCTTCTCTCTCCCTCTCTCTCTCTCTCTCTCTCTCTGTCCTCTCTCCCTCTCTCTCTCTCTCTCTCTCCCTCTCTCTCTTCTCTCTCTCTCTCTCTCTCTCTCTCCTCTCTCTCTCTCTCTCTCTCTCTCTCTCTCTCTCTCTCTCTCTCTCTCTCTCTCTCTCTACCAGCCATCACAGAGGGAGACGTATTTTTTTGACCTGCTTGACCTAGTTGTGACCTCTGCCTGCCTCGTCGCCAACAAATACCTTTCGATTTTTAGTGACCGAGGGCGTGCCATGTTCATAAATATTTATAAGGATCCAAAAGCGACTTGCAGTGTTGAAAGTGGAAAAAATCGTTAATGAATTCATAATAGATGTATAAGAGGAATCAGTAAGTGTCAACGTTAACCGCACCCAGACGAAATAAGTGAGGTCTGTTTGTGAGTGACATTGCGACGAATGATCTGACCTCACAACACCTCTGGCGACCCAGGACTGTTTCTCGCATGTTACCGAGGTGGACATCTCGGCAAGTGACACGAATAACGTAATGAACGAAGAAAGAAAAGGCAATGAGACAGGTCAGTAATGAGTCTGCAGAACTTGTATCCTCCAGCCGTCTATACGTATACTTCAGGAGACACAAAGCTAGCGACACACGGGGAAAATACCGTTGGCTGTCTCAAGTGCTGAGATGGCCCCATTTAACAAGACTAAAGGAGACCTAGAAATTAAGACGTAATGATAGAGTATGAGAAAGATCGATAGATAGACCGATAGAGAGAGAGAGAGGATAGAAATGCAATTTACGAAGTGAAATGAGAATGATTGTTCAGTTTCGAGGAAAAAAAGTTTACAGTTGATTTCCCAGAATAAGTCGCATTATGAAAATGACTTGAAAATTCATGGCTTCAGCTAATTACTAATTATCATCACAGCATACGGTTGTAAGAATTGAAGACATTCTTATCCGTTATAACCACGACCGCAGCGGCAGAGAAATCCTCGAAATAAGTAGAGTTTATGGCAAAGGACGCTGCACTGACTTCTTTGTGTTCGATTCCCGAGGGAAATTGACACCAGGGAGATCACGGAATACAATGAAAAGATTATACAAGCTAAACATACTAGATTTATGATAGGATGACACAGCCACTCACCATCACCTATGAAGGGGAGAAAATCCCCCCCCCAAACCATCAAAATTATGGATTATGACAGGTGTGCTGTCATCAAATCACTCACTCCATTTTGCGCCAACTGACCCAGATGGGGCAAGGAAATGTGTCAATTGCACACTTGAACATAGTGCAAACTCTCCATTATGTGCATACTATCCGAACGATGGGAAAACAAATGCCTAAAGAAGCAACAGGCTGCTCTGCCCTCTCGCAACCCCATCCCATTTCCTCGCCTTAACGATGAGGCAGAATTCCCCCAGCTTGGGAGGATAAATGTGGCGAGGTGTGCTGAACGAAAACAGCTGGTCTCTCCAGTCTTGCTATCGACATTAGCTCCTGCTCCAGCGCCAGCCTCAGGCTGCTTCGGCCCCTTCAGTGCCAGCTTCAGGGTCTGCTTGGCCCCCTCAGTGCCAGCTTCAGGGTCTGCTTCGGCCCATTCAGTGCAAGTTTCAGCTCCTGCTACTTCGGCATCGACTTCAGAACCTGCTTCGAGATCGACATCGCTTTCGACATCTACAACACGTTTCAGTACATACAGTAGTTCCGGTTTCTGCGCCTGCTTCAGTGCCAGCGCCGACCCCCGAGCCACAGGAAAGACAGGACCTACTGCAAATGTTGAATGCAGATGCTAGAACAGATGATGCTCATGATGCATCAACAATTTGCTCAGCTACTACAAGTCCAGAAAAAAAAAGGTTTCCAGAGATATAAGGACAGCGGTTTACCCCTGTACAACCTGTAGCAGAACTTGAAAATCATCAACTGACAACTGATGGCCCACAGTGACTTTGAGTGTACCACAGTGGAACATTAAGATTTAAAGAAACACTGTTCATTTCTGTAATTTCATATATATGTCTTTTTTTTTTCTTCTTTACTTTTTGCACTAAAGTGTAGCCCTTCAGGCATGTCTATTTAATGTTTGACTTTGGCCCTTAAGGCAATAGAAGTTTAGCTAGATTGGATAGATGCTTGGACATCTTTCCCTGTTTTTTTACAGGGCATGTAAACTGGATTTTTTTTTCAAAGCAAATCTCTCTCTCTCTTTCTTTCTTTCTTTCTTTCTTTCTTTCTTTCTCTCTCTCTCTCTCTCTCTCTCTCTCCTCTCTTCTCTCTCTCTCTCTCTCTCTCTCTCTCTCTCTCTCTCTCCCTCTCTCTCTCTCTCTCTCTTCTTCTTCTTCTTCTTCTTCAAAGTCCTCATTCGTGGAAACTTATCCTCCTTTAGGCTAA
>NW_020871107.1:158106-168106 GCF_003789085.1 Penaeus vannamei
TGAGAGAGAGAGAGAGAGAAGAAGAGAGACCGGGAGAGAGAGAGAGAGGAGAAAGAGAGAAGAGAGAGAGAAAAGAGATGAGAGGAGAGAAAGAGACGTAGGGAAGAGAAGGAGAATAGAGCCGTGCAGAACCCGAGGAAGAAGATAGAGAGAGACGAGAGGAGAGAGGAGAGAGAGAGAGAGGAAAGAAAAGAAAGAAAGAAAGACAAGAGAGAGAGAAGAAAGGGAGGAGAAAGAAGCAGAAAGAAAGAAGAAAGAAAGAGGGAGAGAGTGGAGGGTAAGGAGAAATGCGAAAAGGGAGAAAGAGTGAAATAAGAAGAAGAGAGAGGAGAGAAGAGAAAGAGACTGCGATGCAGGTTTAGATACGTAATGCATTACTATTCTGAGAAATCCACATCAAAATTTCCACAACAGTAAGAACAATGAAGCTTGATATACTGAGTCATAAAAGAAGATTCACAAGGCAAATCAGCATTGAATATACTGACGGTTTTTAACATCACCATTTCTATCGTTATTTTTGTTATTTTCGCAAACAATTGCAAGATTTATTCTCTCGTTAAATAAAAGTATATTTGCGTAAAAAATGTTTGTTCATATTTCGAATATTCAAAACATCTTTTGTCCCTGTCATTGAACTAAAACTTCCAAGCTGTTGCAATATTCAAACCTATTTGGAGCTGCAGAAAAAAAAAGAAAAAAAACTATAGAAAATAGATAACAATAATTTACAAATGGAAAGATGAAAATGAAAATGAAAATGTATTATATTCCTGGTTAAACTGGAGGCATTTGGGGAGAAAGGAAGAGATTTACAAGGGAGCCACTTTGTTTGTTTATTTGTTTCATTGCTGATTTTTACGTTTCTTCTTTTTCGTTTTTTTTCCTTTTTATATTTATCTATTTATTCATTCATTTTTTTTTTTTTTGGGGGGGGGCAGGGAGTGGTTCTTATTTTTTCACTTGCCTTTTGCTCTTGCTAATGATTTTTCTTTTCCACTCCCCCCCCCCCCCCCCTCTCTCTCTCTCTCTCTCTCTCTCTCTCTCTCTTTCCCTCCCTTCCTCCCTCCCTCTCCCTCCCTCACTTCTCCCCTTTCCCCTCTCCCTCCCCCTCTCCTTCTCCATCCTCCCTATATCTAGCCCCTCCATCCTTCTCCAACCAACGCACAAAACCGCACACAACACTCACCTCACAAGCAAGACCCGAACAAACACTCGAGCAAGACAACATAGAGCAAAAAGCCTATTCCTAAAATTGCAAAACTGCTCACCGTCATCGGCACAGCAATAAGAATGGAGAAGCCCAGACTCACACAAACGTCAGGCAAAATTTACATATATATGAAATGCAAAGATAATCATTCTTAGAGAAACTGAGAGACTTAAAGGCAAAAAAAAAAGGAGGAGAAGGAAAAAGGAAAAGTGAATGCATTCAAAGGTTAATTAATTTCCTTGGTTTGCGTGAGACTAAACCTTTATATATGTGTATATATGAATATATTTGATCCATCTAGTTCATCATTATCATTATCAAGGGTATGTTCATTATTGCAGATGGCAATGGAACAATTCTCAGTATTACTTTTATCCTCATTACCCTTGTTTTCTCTAATTTCATTGTGGACACTAACAGTATTCATCATGAAACTGGAAGTTTTATAATATACAATCTACATTTTTTTTTTCAAATCACCAAATTAGTTGCAGCCACGGCCTTTTAAAGCAAAAAAAAAAAAAAAAAAAAAAAAACGCACAGAAAGACACACACACGCGCGCGCGCGCGAGAAGATAGATTAGAATTCAAGCAGTAATGATAATAATAGAAAATGATGCTAGTAATAATTATAATAGTAACGATAATAACAATGACTATAATAATGATAATTATAATATGAACAATAAAAATAGTAATAATAATAATAATGATAATGATAATGATAACGACAATGATAATAATAATGATGATGATAACGATAATAATAACAATATTAACAACAATAATAAAGATAATGATAACAACAAGCATTGTTGTCACCATCGTCATTATAATAATTACCATCATCATGATCATTATCAGCAGCAGCAGCATTGTAGTAATACAGTAACAATGATTATAATAAAAGAGATAATAACAGTAATCACAGTAACAACAGTAATGATAATAATAATAATAATAATAATAATAATAATAATAATAATAATAATAATAATAATAATAATAATAATAATAATAATAATAATAATAATAATAATAATGATAATAATAATAATAATAATAACAATAATAATAGCAACGCTGATAATAACAATGATGATATTCATTACTATTACCCTTATTACTCCTTACCTTATTATAATGTTAATAATAACGATGATAATGAAGACGATGATGAAGAGGAGGAATAGGATAATAACGCTAGAATATGCAAATAATCAAGCAAAAGCAAATCCTTCGCCACGTGCCCCGCCTCTTGCCCGCTCGCAATATGTCTCAGGACCGGTGGCGGAGGAAGGGACGGAGCAATAACACGGGAAACGGAGGGAATTTAGCCACGCTTTTCCTTTGCTCTTTTTGCTTGGCTTCGGGTTGGTTTGGTGTTTTATTTTTTCTGTTTGGGGGGTGGTTTTTTTGTTTGTTTGTTTGATGTTTGATTCGGTTTTTCGTTTTTTTTTCTCTCTCTCTCTTTCTTTTTTCAACATTTTTTTCTCTCTCTCTGGCTCTGTCTCTGTCTCTCTCTCTCTCTCTCTCTGTCTCTGTTTCTCTCTCTCTCTCTCTCTCTTTCTCTTTCTCCCCCCTCCCCTCTTTCTCTTTCTCTATCATTCTCTCTGCCTCTATCTATCTGTCTCTCTATCTGTTTGTCTGTCGATTTATCTGTTAATCCATCTACTTATCTATCTATCTCTCCTTCCTCTTCCTTTCCCTTTCAAACCCATGCTTCTTTCTTATTATTATTATCAGTATTACGTAATTGATCTTCATTACCATTGGCTCTATTAACATTATTTTTTTCTATAATTTGCAGTTTCAAAACATTTTATAAAGCATCATTTTGTTTGCCACAAATTTTATAAGGGAAATCCCATTTCACTCTAACATACACACTATAACAAATAATAATGAAAATAAAACTTGAGACCTATTAAGATATAGAACAAAAAGAAGTATTGACACAGCGAGGGGAAAAGTATAACAAAATACACAAATGGAAAATAAACTTAGAGAAATTAATTAACAATTTTCTGTTGTTTTTTAAGTTTTAATGAATAAGTTTTCGGTACATCAGTGCATTATCATCACATCCATTTAGTTGTAAGAAGAAGAGAGAGAAGAGGGGGGGGGGCAGACAGACAGACAGAGGCAGAGACAGAGAAAGGAGAAAGACAGACAGACAGAGAGAGAGAAGAGAAGACGAGAGAGAGAGAGAGAGAGAGAGAGAGAGAGAGAGAGAGAGAGAGAGAGAGAGAGAAGAGAGAGAGAGAAAGGGAGACAGACAGAGAGAGAGAGAGAGAGAGAGAGAGAGAGAGAAGAGAGAAGAGAGAGAGAGAGAGAGAGAGAGAGAGAGAGAGAGAGATTATAAATAAATACTGAAAGTAATACAAATAATGATGATGATTGATGATGATGAAATGATATAATGATTATGATTATGATTATGATTATGATTATGATTATATTATGATGATGATTATGATTATGATTATGATTATGATTATGATTATGATTATGATTATGATTATGATTATGATTATGATTATGATTATGATTATGATTATGATTATGATTATGATTGATGATATGATGATTGATGATGATGATGATTGATGATGATGATGATGATGTGATGATGTGATGATGTGATGTGATGTGATGTGATGTGATGTGATGTGATGATGATGATGATAATGATGGTAAGAAGGATAAGGAGGATTGTGCTAAGAACGGTTATAATAATAACAATGGTAATGACAACGATAATTATAATCATGATAATGATAACGACAAGAATAGCAAATCCAACAAGAACAACAATATTATCAATAATGATAAAACACTTTCTCTTCGTTTGAAACTACGTAATATATGTAATCAAACACTAAAGTAATGTTATTGTTACAAACAGAAATAAAGTAATAATTGTTCATTTTTTCATTGGTACTTTTATGTCCATTACCGTTAATGATATTTATCTGATCAGTAACATTTCAATGTTAATCATTCATATGATATTTACTACCATTATTACAATCATATATAACATATATCAATATTT
This sequence comes from Penaeus vannamei, assembly GCF_003789085.1. Taxonomy (NCBI): domain Eukaryota; kingdom Metazoa; phylum Arthropoda; class Malacostraca; order Decapoda; family Penaeidae; genus Penaeus; species Penaeus vannamei. The sequence goes on from NW_020871107.1 coordinate 162,378, forward strand.
TCTTACTTCTGTCATCTTCAGTCTAATTGCAATAAGCTTTATCATATATAAACAGCCAGTAATAATTGGACATACAATACCTAAGTCCTTTTGTACATCAAAGCCAATGTGATTAAAATATACGAAACTACAGTTATACACATCTTGTCAAGGGAAAGTCAAGTGTAAAATACAAAATCCCTTTTAGAGCAGAAAGAGGAAGCACTTAGGACGCTACAAAAAGACGAAGAACAAACTCTAAATTCATTTTGAAAAATACTATAAAAAGTCCCTAGCGTCGTGGACTCTGCAACGAGTATGCAACATGTCCCGGGCGAGACTGTCGGCACTCGGCGAGGGAAGAGCAAAGCGATGAATGAATGAAAAAGTATATAAAGAAAAAAAAAGGGGACTGTTTGCTTTTCCTCTGTCAGTTTGGCTTTATATCTCTCCGCTTCTCCATTTTCTTTACTATCTGTTTTCTTGCTTTCTCTTGCTACTTTATTGTGTTCTCCATTTCTTCACGTTCTCCATTCTCCCTTTCTCTCACATTCACATTCTACTCCCTCTTCGTTGCCTTAGTTCTCTAGGATTCTCTCTCTTTTTTCCCGATCTCTCCTCTCCTTTGTTATATCTTTCTTTCACTTAATATTGCATACTCTTACTCTCTGCCACTCCCTCTCTGTAACATATGCACACATTTATTTTGTTTGCGGAATATGCATTTCACTAGGAAACGCGCAGCTGCAACAGGAACGAGAAAGTCTAATCTATTCTACAAACTACGAATCGTTATTGACATTGCAATAAGACGGGGAGGGGGGGGCAGGAGAAGGGGGAGACAGGGCTCAGTGCAGTGTCCATTGTTTCACTTCCTTTCCCGCTGTTCTCATAAAGCATGCCATGTGCTGGAGGGAATTATCGTATCTACCCGATCTATTATGTAGGACCGTTTTGGGTTGTGTACATATGCTGCTTTCACTTCATTTATAGTACACTGATTTTTCGTGATGTATCAAAAGCTTCTGTAATAATGGCTTCCTCGCCGCCAGCTGATAACGTCCCTCGTGCTCTGGTGAAGCGGAATCTTCAGCGCGAGTTGTGTGAGCGACAGAGAACACCTGAAGAACAAGAAGTCGGACTAAATGTTCAAGGGAAGAACAGTGATGGAGGTATGGCGATCCATGCATAGGTGGTGCAGTTTTACCGGAATGGGATCCCCGAAACATATACAGATAAGTAGAAGCACTAAGAGAGAGCATACCTCAGCCAAGGCAAGATGGTCACTGGTGCAATAAAATCATTCACATTTGGAGAATTACATTAATATCGCCACTTTTTCAAGTTCCCTGGTGACGTTGTGTTCCCCTATCTCGCAATGCTAATGGATCTTTTAAAAATGTCCTGGATCCGGATCTAAGGTGGGGTAAGACACACCAATTAAAAGTTTCATAAGACTTTTCATGACATTTTAGTTATCCTGCTAACCAACAAACAAACCGACGCTACCAATGTTATGTTTTTGTGGCAACTTATATATGTGGCAACTCATGAAGTGAAAGTGAGACTGCTCGGTATTTCTGAACAATGTGTCAATCGATTTTCAAAAGTACAACCTAATAATCCCAATTATCTTCAAAATTATATTCCTCCACTTGTGAGAAGCTAGCAATAGGGAGGACTTTACCTGTGTGTGTTTTGCTTACCTGGACGACCACAACAATCAAACTACTCATGACAGGTCACCATACTTCCGCTGAGCTTCTTTGTTTTGTTAATCTTCCTTGGATCTTCTGTATTCATTATTCCACGCCTCCCCCCTTTCCTATCGGATGTGAAACAGCTCCCGGAGGACCCGACTGGATCAGCTACCCCCCACCCCCCATCCCCTCCCCTGCATGGTAAATTAACAAGGACTAGCTCACCATCGTAGGAAACACCATGCAACAGTTATGCAATCCTCGGCAGAGTCCTAAAGCAGTATCTTATCACTATGACCCTCACTGTGTTGTTGACGGATCATGCATTCACAAAAATATAGTGGCCTTGACCCTGACATTGTCTCCTGCAGTCCACAATACTGTAGGACAAAGGAGGGTGGAAATGTGTTAATGGCCGGGTAGCCAACTTCAGCGATTTGTTGACACTCCTAATACGTAAGGCACTTTTTCGGTATCAACATTGATCCATTCACAACAGTCAACTGCATAAGATGGCAGAAGAGAACATGCATCACGTGTGAAAGAGATACGTCAGCATATGGTTGCTCTGCTAAATGATTTTTAAATTCACAGTCTAACATTTGTTTCCCAGTTTATTTATAATTCTAACCACGTTTAACACTTCAAATTACATGTAAGTGCGTTTGTCACTAATAATTTTATGAATAAATTAAGCTTTGGCTGTGTAATTATAAATCATGCAAATATAAAATAAATATTAAGAGAGAGAGAGAAACAGACAGACATGGATAGACAGATAGTTTAGAGAACTGAGAAAGAAATAGAATTAGACAGACAAATGAATAGATAGATGGTTATGAGAGTGAGAAAGTGATAGATAGACAGATAGATAGATTAATAGCTAACAGAGAGAGGATGAGATAGAAACAGGCAGATGGATAAATAGATGATAGACTGTCACAGAGCAAGAGATAAAGCGATGAAGGACGGGAGTCGGAAGCCAGAACTAAAAAGGAAAACAAAAGTCAAAGAGAAATAAAGCTTAACAAAAAGAACAAACGCAAAGTGACGCGTTAATTTTTTTGCCTTTACTCCGTTAGGACTTTGCTCTCTGTTCGCCGCGCCCGCCCGTTTCGCTGGGACATATTGCATGGTAGTTTTGGAGTTCACCGTGTAAAGGAGTTTTCATTGCCACATTTTTTTTTTCTCTCTCTCTCTTTTTCAAACATGTATTTTTTTCCTTGGATATCCTTAGTTTTTTTTAACTCTTCTGGAAATGTTTGTGTTTTTCTGTAACAATGATTTAGAGATTACCACTGTACTTCAAAGCGCGGAAAATACCATTTGTTGAGTGCCAGGCCAAATCAGAGAGCAAAGAGGGTCAGGGGCAGACCTGAAATGGGAAATCAAGTAAATTAGTGAAAGCAATCAGAAAAAAGAGCTTAAAGCGGGAATATATATGGTTGTAATGGGTAGTTTCGCTTGTTCTAGTCGTGGGGGGGGGGGGCATAGCGTCACAAGGGCCGGTTTAGGGTAGGACAAGTGTCCAAAGTTATTGCTGTTGTGTAGTATGATCGTATTTTTTTTTTTTTTTTTTTTTTGTTTTGTGTGTGTGTGTGTTGTGTGTGTGTGTGTGTGTGTGACACAGGTTCTACGCACAGGCTGTTGGTAATGTTGTAGAGCAAAGCCTGGAGACAGAGCATTTCGTGACGGTGTTAGGAGCTCTGGAGCATAGTTAGGATTGTGCCCCCCACTCTCTCTCTCTCTCCTCCCCTCCCTCCCTCTCTCTTTCCTTCTTCATTCCCTCTTCTCCTTTCCTCTCCCTCCCATCTCCTCCTTTCTCTCCCTTCTCTAACCTCCCCCCTCTTTCTCTGCCTCCATTCATCCATCCATCCCCCATCTATCCATCCACAACCACCCATCCATCCACCTCCACCTCTCCTTCCTCCATCCATCCATCCATCGCCACCCCTCCATCCCTCCCCTCCCTCTTTACCCCAATCCTCCTCTCTCCCTCCCCCCATCCCCTCTCCCTATCCCCGTCTCTCCATCAGACTCGCCCTCACCCTTTTCCCTCTCCCTCCCTTTTTATCGTATAATTCATACACGCTCGGCGCTCGCATGCAAAGAATGTGAGGCCGTAAGTGAATATTTCATGGGTCGGGCGTGTGGCAGCGAGCTCTGTTCGTCGAAGTGTTGACAGACTCACAGAATGCAGGTGTTCTAAAGGTGGCATTATTTATCATTATTAAAGAACTCTATAGAAAAAGCGATATTGGAAAATAAATACAAGAAACAAAGGAAAGGAGAAAATGTATATCGCTTAAATATTTATTCGATATATCTTTTTTTTCGGGGAAGGATTTCGATGTGATTGCAAAAGATCTTTATTTCTTTTTTAATATCTTGATGAGATCCTGCGCGAGTTTTATTTTATTTTATTTTATTTTTTTTTTTTACAATTCATGTGATGATATGCGTTCCAACAATATACATTTTAGTTGCATTCTGCGTTACTGGTAAGTTAAACTCTACCAATTGTGGCTGAACTGCAATGTATATAGAATCTTTTTAAATGCAACACTTCTTGTTAGCGAAATACTTCAATTAAACATTTCTCCTTGTTGCAGTTCGCTATATCAGAAAGCCATTGTCAGAATTGAAATACAAGAGCGTCCCGGATCTTTGCCACATGATACGAAGTGTCTGTCTCGAGGATATAAATACATACCTGTACATGCAAACACACATACACACTCACACAGACACACACGTAGGCACAAGCACTCACGCTCGCACCCACACACACCCACACAACACAACACTTACATATGTAGGCTATATATATATGTATGTGTATATATATAATTATGTATGTATATATATATATATATATATATATATATATATATATATATATATATATATATATATATATATATATTATATATATATATATATATATATATATATATATATATATATATATATGTATGTATGTATGTATGCATATATATATAGGATTACCGCGATGGTCTAGGTTAAAGCACTGAACTTTGACCCTCATGGTCCTGAGTTCGGTTCCGTGCCTCGGCAGACGGAGAAATGTTTGCGCCCCGATCACTGGCTCGAGCCCGATCACCCGGGGAGAAAACGGCATATCGCCTTGGAAGGTCAAATACAGGTGTCGCAGAAGTCGCCACTGTGGTGAAGGAGGCTGGGCATGAACCGCGGTTGATTAAGAAGGGCACCTAATCTGGGAAGGGTCGTTCTGCCGAAGGACCCCTCAGTTATGAATTAAGGGGGCCGTCGCCCTCGAGAAGGAAGAATAACATTTTATAATATGTTATATATACATATACGGTGATAACCACCACCAAGTTTCATATCATTTGAATAATAAACAATAAAGTAAAAAAAAAAAAAGATTTTATATTTCGCCCTTATCCATAAATCAAAGTTTAAAAAATACCACATATACTCTATAGCAATACCTAAAACCTTGAATAGACGGATTGTTAATTTCCTCTTAGTTTAGTGGGAATTTATTATTTTTTTCTAAATGCTCAGTCTTATGAACTTATGCTATAATATATAAGGACTTCTATTACATGAATGAAAATATCCACAATCCAGAAAATCGCAAATTTATTCAGCTTTCAAATGACCCAAACCCCATTAGAATCGTCCAAGTAGTTATGGAAAAATAACAAAAATCGTTGACAAACGTGTAGTTTTGAGATATCAGGCTCCAAAATTCAGGGTACTTTTTTCCCTCATTTTTTTTCTTCTTCTTTTAGAATTCTTATCTCTGAGTCAATCATGATGCATTCTACGGCATTCACATGGTATTCTGAAGTGTAGCTTGCACCTGGTCTCCCCTTTTGCAAAGTACTAATGGCAATAACTGCACATGATTGTAGAAGTACCGCGTGTCATCACAAGCTCCGCAGTAGCTAACTGACCACATGAGGCATTTTATTTGTATAAACATCTGCTGCAGCTGTGATTGAAAATTATTTCTTATCACATTATGTTTATTATAAACAAAAATAACATTTACCACTA
>NW_020871107.1:188106-190606 GCF_003789085.1 Penaeus vannamei
ATATCTCTCTCTTTTTTTCTTTCTTTCGGGGTTGCAGGAACAAGGATATAAATATCTTTATTTATTTATTATTATTATTTCTGTTATTATTCATCTATTATTTTTTGCGTTATTTTCCTAATTTCACTGTACATAGTTAACCAAATTCCTCTTATTTTCAGCATGCCTTCGTTCGGAATATCGAGCGAAATCTTGAAGAATAATTTCGTCAACGGCAACAGAATCACGTTTTGTAATCTTGCCAATATCATAACACGGGGTCGGTTACGCAACAACACTGCCCTTTAACCTCAAAACATAGTTACCTGGAACACTCGACTCGCCTCTTGTATTTTCGCCAGTGGTCAATACAAACTCCCACAGCGCCAGGGAAAGGCAGTTTAGAACCAACAGCAATAAACTAGACGCCCGTGGACGATATTGTCAGCTGGCAGATGTGAACGAAGCGCGAGCGATCGGGAACGACATCTTTGTTTACATACATCAGCTGGCGCGGGAACAATGGCGGTGTCGAAACAGAATGGTGAAAGTAACTTCAATTAGTGGGTACCTGTGCTACCTGAGGTCGGCCAGGGCGAGGTGAGGCGAGGGTTGTTCTCCGTGGGCGTTCATTTCGGGGAATGGCGGAAGAAGAGTAAGAGGGCGAGGATGATAAAAGACTTTCGTGAATGTACTCTAACGGATTCGGAAGCGTGATTAACGGTGGGACGCGTGATGCAACATTTTCCTTCATCATTTTCTTGATGATGATGATAATGTTGATTGTTCTCATTCTTCTTCTTCTTCATCTTCGTCTTATTATTATTATTATTATTATTATTGTTATTATTATTATTATTATTATTATTATTATTATTATTATTTAATTAATTAATCAATTAATTTATGTATATATATATCATTGTTGTTATATTTATCAACATCATGGCCATCATTCTTATTATCATCGTCAACATTGTCATTATTTTGATTGGTATTATAACTACTGCTAATATTACTATTATTACCACTAATGTCAATTTTATTACTATTCTATCATTGTAAAACCAGTTGTATAAGAACAGAATGTCGATTATCTTTGAACTTTTCAAATTCAAATAGATAAGCTATAATAAAAGAAATATACCTTCATCAGTTATGAAAATGCAATAACAGATAATATTTGAAATGTCATTCAAATTCGTACCATAAGTAAGACACGCCCATCCATAGAGAAATAAAGATTTTTTTTTTTTTTTTTTTTTGAAAGAGTGAGTTAAACTAGAAGAAAAAAAACTAAAAGTATTAATAACAGAGATTACATATTAAAAAAAAAGCAAAAAGTTATACGTAAAGCGAACAGCTAACTCTACGAACATAGATCAAAATAATATTCGTACAAAACAGAAAATATAAAAATCTCGAGCGAAATCTGCAGCGCCACGAATCCACCGATTCGGGAGATTCACATGACTGCAATCCGAGACAGGTCTGAGACGCAGCGAGCCGAATCCCCGGAACGCTGTCACTCGAATGCGGACACGGGCGGACCTGCGGATCTGCGGAAGCGGCGACGACCCGAGCTGCGGATTTGAAGGATCTGCGGATTTTTTTTTAATATGAGAGAGTGGGTGGGATCGCGGGGCGGCGACAGGTGAAGGACGCGTGAGATCCCGTTTGAGGGGCGGAGGCCGCGGAACGGAGAGCGCGGAGGAAGTCGATGCTTCGAGAGAGTCGAACGAAGCCTCGGAGGAGGAGAAAGCGGTTTCGGGATCTCGGTTTGAGTGTGAGTTGAAGTGCGAATAACAGATACGTACATTCATAATCATCTGTCTTTTTTATATTTGAATGTTGTCTCGTATTCTCTCTTTGTGGTTTTATCACTTTCCCTCTCTGTCTCACAAAAAAGTTGCTTAGGAATATAAATCCACCCATCCGCACACGCACACGCACACAAATGAATGCATAGACATGCACACATTTTTCATGTGAGAAATCAATACAAAATCAAAACATTTTGCAATACACATCCAATCATAAAAGTCGAACCTCCTGTCTCCCATACGAGAAAGAAAAAATAAATTCTCTATTAACTGTCGTTCCTCCACTTCCCTTTCCGAACATAAATCTATAAGGTCGACTAACGTTGTCTTATTTATTCGGTTCTGCCATTCGGGTGATCCTTCTGTCTACATGAATTTCTTATTTTCGCTCGGGCGGTGGAGTTTTTAGCCGTCAACTAACAGCTTTGCTTCTCTCTCTCTATAATATAACACACATACACGCACGCGCGCACACACCACTCTTATATATATATTATATATATATATATATATATATATATATATATATATATATATGTGTGTGTGTGTGTGTGTGTGTGTGTTGTGTGTGTGTGTGTGTTGTGTGGTGTGTGTGTGTGTGTGTGTGTGTGTGTGTGTGTGTGTGTGTGTGTGTGTGTGTGTGTGTGTGCATGCATATATATATTTTTTTTTCTTTCACCCTCCCTCCTCCCTCCTTG
>NW_020871107.1:215606-218106 GCF_003789085.1 Penaeus vannamei
GATATATTGATTATGATATTAATGGTAATAATGGTAATTAGAATGATAATAATACCAGCAATGATAATGATCATATCTTGAAAATAGTAACAGTGATAACAATAATGATAACAATGGCAACAGTGATAATAAGGGTGAGAGTAATAGTAACAATAATGATAATCATACGAATAATAATGGTGACGATAATGATGATAATGAAAATGGAGATAATGATAATGATTTTAGTAATAGTAATGATAATACTAATGAAAATGATAATGGTTGAATCAACAATAATGATGACAATGATAATGCTGAAAAGGATAATGATAGTAATAATAACAATAATAATAGTAATAGGGATGATAAAAATAATAGCATTGGTGATAATGATGAGAATAATAGTGAAAATAATAGTAATATCAATGACAATAATGATGAAAATAACAATAGCAAGGAGAATAACAACTGATAATGACAATGATAACAATAACGATGAGAATAGCAACAATGATAATGATATTAATTATGATAATATTAGTGATGATAATAATGATAATGACATTTATAATAATGATAATGACGATAATAAAAACAATATTCATAATAGTTTTAGTAGTAGATTGTAACAATAATACTAACACCAGTAAGACAAAGAATGATAATGATAATAAAAAATGCTGATAAGAATAAAGATAAGGAATGTTTCAGCATGATAATCTTTATGAAATCACTACTACTGGCTGTAATACTAAGATCACTAGTAATATAAATAATGATAATGACAATAGCGATAGATCAGAGTAAATGATGCATATACCGATAATGTCAACAGTAACATTAAAGCAATTTAAAAGAATAAGAGTAGATGTTTTTAAGAATGAGGATAATTTAGGTAATTATGGTACAAATAGAGAAAAAAAAATCTAGAAATAATTGATTTATAACAGTAACAGTAACAAATAATGTCAATAAGTGACATTTATATAACGTAAATAATAAGAGAATAATGATGGTACTACAACTGCTAAGCGATATGATGATGATAACTAAGGGAATGACAATGAAGATGGTAACTACGATGCCAGTAAAGTAATGATTACAATAATGGTATGAATCAAATCAATTGTAATTTGAAAATAGATATAATGTTAATGGTAATGCTTATGAGTATTATGTGAAATAACAAACTACAGGCAAAGTGTCATAGCAAGCATTTAACTACAATTTTAACTATAACTATGTATAACTATCTATCTATCTATCTATCTATCTATATATATATATATATATATATATATATATATATATAATATATGTGTGTGTGTGTGTGTGTGTGTGTGTGTGTGTGTGTGTGTGTGTGTGTGTGTGTAGGTACAGTGATACGTGCATATATATATGTGCCATATATATATATATATATATATAATATATATATAGTATATATATATGTATATATATATATATATATATATATATATATATATATATATATATATATATATATATATAATATGTGTGTGTGTGTGTGTGTGTGTGTGTGTATGTATATGTATACATATATATATATAATATATATATATATATATATATATATATATATATATATATATATATATATATATATATGTATATATATATATATATATATATATATATATATATATATATATATATATATATATATATATATATATATATGTGTGTGTGTGATTGTGTTTCTGTGTGTGTGTGTGTGTGTTTACTTGTGTATGTCTGTGAGTATGTGTGTGCACTCGCGCGTGTTTATGCATGAGTATGTGCAACATTTTCGCAAGCCTGCATTGTGCCTTGTATCCATGTTTGCGTGAGCGTGTGTACGACCGCGAGCCCGTGTGCGCCCGCCCGCGCCGTGCACACGCATCAGGAGAGGCCATTCCATCAGGGAAGTGGGCGGCTCTTCATCCCGCGTCGGCCTCCACTCGCCGTCGGGCCGCAGCCTCCCGAGGGCCCAGAGGCGCACGCGGGGGCCTGGCGGGTAAACGCACCTCACTCATGAATAGAACCAGGAATAAGGTATATTCTCGCGCGTCCGAGGAAAGAAAGGAAAATGAAGATAAAGAATGTGAGGAAAGATTCGTTAGATTTTGTTGTGTTGGAAATACTGTATTATCATTATTATTATTATCATTATTGTTATCATCATCATCATTATCATCATCATTATTATTATTATTATTATTATATATAGTATCATTGTTATTATTATTGTCATTATTGTTATATATTTTCTTCTTTATTTTTTTCTTTTTAGGGAGTTCGAGTTCCAAAACCTATTCTTGGGTCAATTATTGGATATTTTAGTAATAACGTGTTTTCTATCGATGGGAGTAATGGCGATAATGATAGTAATTGTCCGAGAATGATGATAAAACACCCCGTGATTAAGAAGAAATAATGAAAATAAAATGGTGTGGATAATGTTTTCCGTGAGGGCGAGGCATTCAAGCAACCCCACTCCCCTCCCCTCCCCCCTTCT
>NW_020871107.1:223106-228106 GCF_003789085.1 Penaeus vannamei
CCACCACCCCCAACCCCCCACCTCTTCTCCCACCCCAACCCCACCTCTCCCACCCTCAAGCCCCTCTCCCCCACCCCCAACCCCACCTTCCCCACCCCCCACCACCTCTCCCCCCTCCCCTCTCCCCACCCCCAAGCCCACCTCTCCCCACCCTCAAGCCCAACCACTCCCCCCAAGCCACCTCCCACCCCCCCCAAGCCACCTCTCCCCACCCACCCAAGCCCACCTCTCCCCACCCCCAACCCACTTCCCCAACCCTCAAGCCACACTCCTCTCCCACCCTCAAGCCCACCCTCTCCCCACCCCCAAGCCCACCTCCTCTCCCCACCCTCCCCCAAGCCCACCTTCTCCCCCCCCCAAAGCCCACCTCTCCCCACCCCTCAAGCCCACCTCTCCCCCCCAAGCCCCCACCTCTCTCCCCACCCCCCAAGCCCACCTCTCCCCACCCCCAAGCCCACCTCTCCCCACCCAAGCCCACCTCTCCCCACCCCAAGCCACTTCTCCCCACCACAATGCCCACTCCTCCCCACCCCAAGCCCACCTCTCCCCCCACAAATGCCCACTCTCCCCCTACCCCCGGGCCACCCCCCGCCCCTCCCCCTGCCTTGACCTCTCTCACCTGAGCTAAACGCGTTGCACAAAGTTTCGTTCGTGAAAAATGACTGACAGGAATTCTCGCGGTTTCAATGAACAGTCCCAAGCATTTCGAAACGCATCGGTCGCTTTAACTGTAGTTTCTTTCTGCTCACTCTCTTATCTCTCCCGTTCTTTCGTTTCTGTTGCCTTTTCTCTCATATCTCTCTCTCGCTCTCTATCTGTCTCTCTCTCTCTCTCTCTCTCTCTCTCTCTCTCTCTCTCTCTCTCTCTCTCTCTCTTCTCTCTCTCTCTCTCTCTCTCTCTCTCTCTCTCTCCTCTCTCTCTCCTCTCTCCTCTCTCTCTCTCACTCACGCTCTCTCTCTCACCCTCTCTTTTTCCTTCCCTCTCTCCCTCTTTTTTTCCTCCCTTTCACCATTCTCTCCTTCTTCCCTCTCCCTTTCTCCCATTTTATTTTCATTTTTTTTCTCGTCTCTCTCTCTTCCCGCCATCCTCTATTTTCTCTCTCTCTCTCTTTCCACCATCCTCTATTCTCTCTCTCTCTCTCTCTCTCTCTTTCCTTCCCTTTCTCCCCTTTTTTCCCTCCTTTCACCATTCTCTCCTTTCTTCCCCCCTTCTCCCATTTTATTTTCATTCTCTCTCTCTCCGCCATCCTCTATTCTCTCTCTCTCTCTCTCTCTCTTCTCTCTCTCTCTCTCTCTCTCTCTCTCTCTCTCTCTCTCTCTCTCTCTCTCTCTCTCTCTCTCTCTCTCTCTCTCTCTCTCTCTCTCTCTCTTTCTGACAACCTAAAGACCGGACGTGTGGTAGGGTGTGGCGTGAGAGGTTAATGGTGTAGTGAAAATGCGTTATAGATGCGAGGACAAAGTATAGTGTGGTATAATGAGGCGCGATGCTATATAGTGTGGCGTTGTGTCGTATGATTATGGTGTAGTGGTGTTGTGTTGAATGATTGTGGTGTAGTGGCGTTGTGTCGTATGATTATGGTGTAGTGGTGTTGTGTTGAATGATTATGGTGTAGTGGTGTTGTGTTGCATAACTGTGGTGCTGTAGTGTGTCGTATAGCTGTGGTGTTGTAGTGTTGTGTAATGCATTTCTGTGTAATATAGTGTTTGTTAATTTTTTGCCGTTCGAAATATGATAATGACGTAACTAAGATGATCTATATAGCAAAGAAAATAAATCAATATATATATCTATTCACGATAATTGTATTGCAATGATGATTATGACAACGAATGAGAAGAATTATAATAATAGACAAATGACGATTTCTGAAGAAAAAAAACACGATAGCAACAATAATACAAATTGTCATTAATTCGCTACAAGTATATTAGTGATAATCACAATGGCAGTGTTACGATAATTGAAAGAATAATCGCGGAGCTTATCATTATAATAATATAAGTAGTTTTGGAAGTAATGATAAGCATTTGTCTTAAGATCATTCCAAAAATATTTTTTATTAATTAATAGCAAAGTTTGTATAGCAAACTTCATAGCTTAATATTTTTCTAGGATGATTTGTACCCAATCGCTCATTTCCCTCATAATGAACCTGGCTCATTAATGATGGTAATATCATTAATGAGCATACTTGTCTGTCCGTCTGTCTGCTGTCTGTATCTCTGTCTCTCTCTCTCTCTCTCTGTCTGTCTGTCTGTCTGCCTCTCTCTCTCTTTCTCTCTGCTGTCTGTATCTCTCTCTCTCTGTTTCTCTAGTCTTGGTCTCTCTCTCTCTCTCTCTCTCTCTCTCTCTCTCTCTCTCTCTCTCTCTCTCTCTCTCTTCTCTCTCTCTCTCTCTCTCTCTCTCTCACTTTCTCACTTTCTCACTCTCTCACTCTCTCATTCCCTGTTGCTTGACGTTGTCACCCGGTTTGTCAACCTCTGCCAACTGTAATCCTCTGCACACACAGAAACCCGTTTGGATGTTGTCACTATTATCACTATTATTACAGGGCAGTGGAAAGGTTGTTGGGAGACGAGAGCAGAACGTAAGGACGGCTCGGTCTGTCTGTCTGTACGTATGTCTTTGTTTGTATATCGGTGTGTCTGTCTCTGTCTGTCTGTACGTTTGTCTTTTTTCGTCTCTGTCTGCCTCTTTCTGTCTGTCTGTCTGTACGTTTGTCTTTTTTCGTCTGCCTCTGTCTGTCTTTCTATTTGTCTTTGTCTGACTGTTTGTCTGTCTGCCTCTGTCTGTCTTTCTATTTGTCTTTGTCTGACTGTTTGTCTGTCTGCCTCTGTCTGTCTTTCTATTTGTCTTTGTCTGACTGTCTGTCTGCCTCTGTCTGTCTTTCTATTTGTCTTTGTCTGACTGTTTGTCTGTCTGCCTCTGTCTGTCTTTCTATTTGTCTTTGTCTGACTGTCTGTCTGCCTCTGTCTGTCTTTCTATTTGTCTTTGTCTGACTGTTTGTCTGTCTGCCTCTGTCTGTCTGTCTTTCTGTTTGCCTGTGTCTGTGTCCATCTGCATGTCTTTGTCTGTTTCTCTGTCTCTGTTTGTCTTATTCTCTCTTTCTTTCTCTCTCTCTCTCTCTCTCTCTCTCTCTCTCTCTCTCTCACTCTCTCTCTCTCTCTCTCTCTCTCTCTCTCTCTCTCTCTCTCTCTCTTCTCTCTCTCTCTCTCTCTCTCTCTCTCTCTCTCTCTCTCTCTCTCTCTCTCTCTCTCTCGCTCGCTCGCTCTCTTTCTCTCTCTTTTTTAACGTTCTCTTTCATTCATGGTGGCAATGAAAATGAAATTCATGGTAATAGTAACAAAATAGTGGTCACTATTTACACTGATGCTGTAAGGATTGCAGTTGTTATCAAAACAATTATCATTATTGCTGTTATGATCATTACTATTTTTCATCCTTATAGCTCATCCTGCTTATCGTTATCATTATTATCATTATCATCAATATTATTGTTACTATCATTTTTATTATTACTATTATTATTATTATCTATCATGATTATTACTATCACTATAATCATTATTATTATTATGATCATTATTATTATTACCATTATTATTATCATTTCTATTATCATTATCATCATTGTTGTTGTTGTTATTAACATCCCTAGTATTTTCATTTTAAATAGTAGTAGTAGTAGTAGTGCCATTATTATCAATGTCCTTATTATCACTAATTTGATACTACTTTTGCTGTCGTTAGTAACAATGTTATTAGCGTCATAATTATCCTCCTCATAATCATTATCATCACTATTATATTCCATTTTCTGTTATTTGTATGCTCATCATTATTACTATCATTATTTTTTTTATCATAATCGTTACATTATTATTTATATCATTACATCTTTCATCATTAGCACAAATATGAGCATTAACATATTTTCATTAGTATTTATATTCATCAAATTCTATGTTACTTTGTCAGTCCACTTCATGTTTCATTTTTTACGTTATTACAACCATCATTATTGAGAGAGAGAGAGAGAGAGAGAGAGAGAGAGAGAGAGAGAGAGAGAGAGAGAGAGAGAGAGAGAGAGAGAGAGAGAGAGAGAGAGAGGGAGAGAGAGAGAGAGAGAAAACTAAACCAGGAACTGATATTTCATTCGGCAGATCAGCTGACCGGATCAGAAAAAGTGGGCGGAGTCTAATCCTATGACGTCACAGGGATCACTATATTGGTCGAGAAAATTTACCACATTTGACCACAGAATTTTGCTGAGTGATGGCGACCCCCTTTGCAATTACGTTTTGCATGCGCGTTGTGGAAGGCCGATTGATTTAATTGATTTCAGGTAAATATGTATATGAATAAAACAGCAAGAGCATGGAATGTGCATCACAATAACCTGGCTGTGTTGGTTTGAGATTTCGACGTTGTTGTTTTTCAACAGAGCTAATGCAAGGAAACTGATTTATGCATGCACATGTGGCACACACACACGCAAATATTATATGCACACACACACACAGACACACACACACACACACACACACACACACACACACACACAACACACACACACACACACACACACACACACACACACACACACACACACACACACACACACACACACACACATCACACTCACTCACTCACTCACAAACATACGCACGCACACACACACACACACACACACACACACACACACACACACACACACACACACACACACACACACACACACACACACACACACACACACACACACCACACACACACACACGCACAAACACACACACACACATAAACACTCACACACGCACACAAACAGTCATACACATAGAGGTCTATGAATGTATATGCTTGCTTAGATATATGTGTGCGAATATGTAGGTGTACGTGCGCATGTAAGTACATCAGCATTTTTTTATATACTTAAAAACAAACAAAACAAAACAAACAAACATCATGCCCATTAAAAAAATCTCCCTAGACCCGCCCAC
>NW_020871107.1:235606-238106 GCF_003789085.1 Penaeus vannamei
TGAGTTGTTTGTAGGAGGCATACACCTTTGGTCAACATTCTGTGCCTCTTGGTTTTGGTTTTGATAGCCTCCCCAATTTCTATAGCAGGGAAGCATAGTAAACTCCAGTAATTGTAGCACCTTTTGCCAGGAAATCCATCATCACTCCTCCATGCTGGTCCCGAAAGACTGTGAGCATAACCTTTACCTGGTGAGGGTGTGACACGTGCCTGTTTTTGTTGTTATTATTTATTTATTCATCTTTTTAGGGGATTATGAGTCAAAGTGTTTCCATTGTTTTCTGGGCCTTAGTTTCTGGATCATAGTGATGGACCCTGCGTAATTAGTGTCAAAAAAGGCTTTCTGGTATTCGTGAAACATGGCTAAAAAAGCCTTGGAACAATGGACTCGTTCCTGTTTCTGGAAAGGTGTGAGTAGCCTGGGAAGCCATCGAGCAGAAAACTTTTGCAAATGCAGATGGCCATGAATGAATTTGTCCAGAGACCCAACACTAATCTTGACATCTTGGGTTAGATGACTAACAGTAATACGGCGATCTCCCAAAATGGATGGTGTCCTCATCAGTGGCAGATTGGAGTCGACCTGGAATAGGAGCTATTTCCATAGACCTCCGACCGACTTGAAATGGCGATGCCAAAGTTTAACAACGCCATATGATGGGGCCTCCTCCTCACAAGTTGCTTTCATTCCATCGGAGGTTTCTTGGGAGACGCCGCCATTCAAGTATAAAAACCTGATCACTGCTCGATACTTCACTGGTTCCATTTTCACACCTCACTGCACCTTCACCGCTGTAGCAAAAACATACTATGAGTTAAGGGAAATCAACACATGACCTTTAAGGATGTACCTTTATGCATGTGGAATTTCGCTCCTTATATAGGATAATCGGAAGTGGGTCAGGAGAAATCTTTAATGCACACCACGCACACACACACACACACACACACACACACACACACACACACACACACACACATATATTATGTATAATATATGTATGTATGTATATATGTGTATATATATATATATATATATATAGATATATATATAGTATATATATATATATATATATATATGTGTGTGTTGTTGTGTGTGTGTGTGTGTGTGTGTGTGTGTGTGTGTGTGTGTGTGTGTGCATTATATATATACATATATGTATGTGTGTATATATGTATATATATATATATATATATATATATATATATATTATTATGTATATATATATATATATATATATATATATATATATATATATATATATATATATATATATATATGTATGTATGTATGTGTGTGTGTGTGTGTGTGTGTGTGTGTACACACACACATATATATTCACCCCCTAACCGGCGCATCCCCCGACACACATAAACACACAAGTATGTCTGCATGCTTTCTCCCGTGTATGTGTGTATTGTGCGCTCTTATTATATGTGTGCGTTTATGAGCGTCTATTGAGCTATACGCCTAGGTTTACTGTGAGCGCGAGAGCCTTTGTTCATCCAGTGTAAAGTTCCGAGCCTTGAAACCCTTTCTAACTTGGCCATTCGCCTGCCGAGTAAAGCTTATATTGACCAGCGCTTCTTACAGTCTTTTGGCTGCCTTTGTTTCCTTGTTTGTTTGTTTGTTCTGTGCCTTTGTTGTTGTTGTTTTTGTGTGTGTTTGTCCGATGTCTGGTTTTCTGTCTGTTTGATTTTGTTCTGTCTGTCTTTTCTGTCTACCTCTCTGTTTTGCTGTTTGTTTGTTTGTTTGTTTGTGTTTCTGTCTCTGTCTCTGTCTCTCTCTCTCTCACAGGGACTTATTAAGTAAGGGTGAGGATAACCCAAGTTACCTCATCCTTTTGAGATGTAATCTTATTTTTGTCTCAATAAACGTGTCAAAGTAAAAAAAAAAAAAAGTCTCTCTCTCTCTCTCTCTCTCTCTCTCTCTCTCTCTCTCTCTCTCTCTCTCTCTCTCTCTCTCTCTCTCTCTCTCTCTCTCTCTCTCTCTCTCTCTCTCTCTTTCTCCTTCTTTACTTTCTCCCTGCCTTTTCCCTTCCTTTCTTTCCTTCCTCCCTTCTTTTTTGCCACTCTTACTCTCTCTTTTTCTTTTTATAAGCTAACTGTCTTTTGACCAACGATAAACTTACAACATTACTGTCGGCACGCAGTTGCATAAGAAAAAGCAAGTGTCTTTTAGAACCGCATTGCATCCAACTGACCCCCGCCCCCCCCACTCCCTTGCATCTCAACCCTATCTCTCCCTTTGCAATAATCCTGCAATGGTGCAATTGGACTCAGCATCTTCTTAATATCACCTTTGATCTGTACTTTTGAAGTATTCTTCCCCCATCCTCTCTCCAGCGCTCTCTCATTTCCTCTTTCTCTCCCCTTCTCCACGTCCTCTTTCTCTCCACCTTGCAGGGGCGCTATCCTCTCCTATCGCCTCTCCCTCTTCTTTTATTCATTTCCTTTCTTCTTTTTTCCTGTCCTATTTTGTTCTCTCCGTCTTTAATCCC
>NW_020871107.1:255606-258106 GCF_003789085.1 Penaeus vannamei
CTCTCTCTCTCTCTCTCATCTCCCCTCTCTCTCTTTCTTCTCTCTCTCTCTCTCTCTCTCTCTCTCTCTCTCTCTCTCTCTCTCTCTCTCTCTCTCTCTCTCTCTCTCTCTCTCTCTCTATCTATCTATCTATCTATCTTCTCCCCTCTCCCTCCCTCTCTCTCCCTCTCTTCTCTCTTTCCCTCTGCTTTACACCCTGGGGTTCTCGGCCATTTCCCTCGGCCCCTTCCTCTGGCCATATTCGTAAGGGCATTTGATTTTACGAAGACAATGTAAATTCAGTTCGTGCTTTTTTGTCGAAAAGGGAAACACTCACAGGGAAAAAGAGGATCAAAACAACACATTGCGCGCACTACCATATACACACATTACGGGCGCACACACATACCACACACACAGCACATACACACACAACACATCATTTCTATTAGAAATAATAGAAATGATATTAGTAATAGTAATAAAAATGATAATAAGGATAATGATAATAACAACAATAGTAATAGTAATAAAGATAATGATGAAAATTATAATAACAATAATGATAATAATAACAACAATAATAATAACAATAGGATGAATGATGCTGATAGTAATAATGATGTTAATAGTAATAATAATAACAATGAAAATAATGAGTATGATACTGATGATTATGATGATGGTGATAACAATAACAATAATAACAATAACAATAATGATATTAATCAAAATAGTAACAATAATGATAAATATGATAATGATGATAATAACAACGAAGATAAAAATGATAATAGTAATATTGATTATGATGATGATAATAATGATAACAATAATAATGATGATTATCATTATCATCATTATTATAATGGCAATAGCAATAGAAATAATGATAATTAAATTCAAAATATACTGATGTTGATGATGATGATGAAAATGATGAGGATGACAATAATCATCATGATTAATAATGATGATAATAATAATAATGATAATAGTAATAACTTTAATTATAATAATGATGATAATGATAATAGTGATATACATTTCCTGTATATTTACATATGCATTAACAAAAATAATAATGTTAACGATAATTGTAATGTAAATGATTAATGATGTGACAATAATAATAGTAATGATGATAATGCTAATAACAATGATAATGCCAATAGCTATAATATTACGAATAAGAATATTTATAAAAAGAAGAAAATAATAAGTCGATAATAATAATTTTGATAATAATAATGATGGTGATAGTAATGATAATAAAATAATAAAAACAGTAATGATAATAGCAATGATAGTGATAATGATATTACCACTAATGCTAATAATAAAAATAATCGTAATAATGATATGAACGTAATAATACAGCATAATACAGAGCATAGCACCATCCTCCACAGAGTAACAATTACTAACGTATTTTATGCTCACAAAATTCGTTTTTTTTCCTGCGATCATTTTCGGCTTACATAATTGCGAGCGAAAAGAGGGAAACTTAAAATGATAATTTGGAAATATTTTCGTTCAGCTCGGTAACCAAATTATTGATGTGTTAGGTAAGTTTTCGATTTGTTTGGCATTGGGGGAGTGGTGATAGTGTGTCGATAGATAGACATTAATGAGCAAGTTATGTGATAGTTCTGAAAGACGTAAAGTAAATAGATTATAATAATAATAGTAATAATAATGATGATAATAATAATAATAATGATAATATAATATAATATAATATAATATAATAATAATAAATAATAATAATAAATAATAATAATAATATAATAAATAATAATAATGATAATAATAATAATAATAATAATAATAATAATAATAATGATAATAATAATGATAATAATAATGATAATAGATTTTGAAATAATAAATAAATAAATAAAATAAAACAGTGAATAGAGACAGTTTGTCAGTAAGGCGATGGGTAGTGAATGGTTGACAAATTCTAACAGTAGATAGGAAATGGTTGTTTAAGAAAAAATAATAGTAGGTAGGGTTTACAGAGAGATGTAGATAAAGAATAATAGCGATGGATAGACAGTAAGATATGAATAGTAATGGCTAGTTATTTCAGAAGTTCCTCGGTAGTAATTCCCCTCTTTTTACGTGTCTGTGTCTGTCTGTCTTACTATCTGTCTATCTCTTTACCTGTCTGTCTGCCTTTTTGTCAGGCAGTCTAATTTCTCTTCTTTTAAATGTCTCTCTATCTGGTTGTTCTCCTGTCTATTTGTCTGTTTGTCTGTCTTCTTCTTCTTTATGTCTTCTATCTGTTTATCTGTTTACTTGTCTATCCATCTATCTGCCTCTCTACCTCTCTCTCTCTCTCTCTCTCTCTCTCTCTCTCTCTCTCTCTCTCTCTCTCTCTCTCTCTCTCTCTCTCTCTCTCTCTCTCTCTCTCTCTCTCTCTCTCTCTCTCTCTCGCATCTCCATCATATTATTATTAATTTTCTTTATGAATATTTATTCCTTCTCCTTTAAGTTCCGTCTTCAATAAGAGATG
>NW_020871107.1:273106-280327 GCF_003789085.1 Penaeus vannamei
TCAAAAACTTTTACGTCACGTCACCCTAAATCAATTCAACCCGAGGAAGAGCGACTCTTGTTTTGTGGGAAAATTAACATTTGATTAAGATCTGAATTTACGATGAGCGACGTCCAGCGCAGGCGATTAAAACACGTCTGAGAGCGGATGATGCGCGTAAGGCTCTAATCTACATTGTTAAAGACTGTAGATTGAGCACTGCGGATCGACGCTGCGGTAGATACGGGGACCCCCCAGCTGGTCGCTTCCGGGTACGCTGTATTCTGCTGTATTCACTTGCAAATTTGTCCAGTGTTGCCTTGGTTCTTCACTGACAGTGTTATAGTATAGCAGATACATACATGAATAATGTACAGCATATACATCTATACATCTACTGATATGATGATACATATTCATATACACATACGTGCGTGCGCGCGTGCGTGTGTGTGTGTGTGTGAGAGAGAGAGAGAGAGAGAGAGAGAGAGAGAGAGAGAGAGAGAGAGAGAGAGGAGAGAGAGAGAAGAGAGAGAGAGAGAGAGAGAGAGAGAGAGAGAGAGAGAGAGAGAGAGAGAGAGAGAGAGAGAGAGAGAGTTTGTGTGTAAGCATAAACATACCTTATAAGTACATACATATTCATTCACACATTGGCCGCATTCATTCCAACATGGCACAACCCTTCTCTTAACAAAGAACATTCTCTAAATCACAGAGAATCCATTAATTTTTTTTTTTTTCACACAAAGATCTAAAAGATTGTTGTCGTCAGGGACGGTCAACGGATCTAAGTTTAGGATGGAACGTCCTTGTCAATAGATTATCGACTTTGCATGTGTGAAGTCTGAAGTGATTCTGAAGCGTTTTCGCCATGTAAGGCACTTTATAACACACTCGAATCATTTTAAGTAAAACTTTATCAATATACGACGCAAAACATATCCATGAAATTCATCTGCTTCTGGGCAGTAAAATGACCATTCCATAATTACTTACTCTTGATGCAATTCCTCTGCACTTTGACCGAGTCAATATCAGTCACCTTATCACTCATATTGGGCGGTGCTCTATCACAAATACCGTTCGATACGACCAAATATCACCCTTATAGACGTCAAATTACGTCAGGAGTATATGGGTGTTCCTGTTTTGTGATGTCAAGTATGGTTAGTTTTATGATGTCTATGACGTCATTGTTAATGTTAATGATGTTAATTAACGCTAAAGTGCTAATGATTGATTATGTTCAGGCTAGTTGATACTGGGTAATGATGTATATGAAATTACTGGTTGGGATTAACGTTTAATTAATGAAAATGTTGACAATATTGTTGATTAACGTTAATGTTGATACTAATGTCGATTAATGCTGACGTTAAATTAATAACGTTAATTGAGATCTAGATTCTTTGTGGAAGATTTTCCTATGAAAGGGGACGAGAGCACCTTGAGGGAATAATAAAAAGCGACATGAAAAAAAGGAGCGAGCGAGCGAGAGAGAGAGAGAGAGAGAGAGAGAAGAGAGAGAGAGAGAGAGAGAGAGAGAGAGAGAGAGAGAGAGAGAGAGAGAGAGAGAGAGAGAGAGAGAGAGAGAGAGAGAGAGAGAGAGAGAGGAGAGGAGAGAGAGAGAGAGAGAGAGAGAGAGAGAGAGAGAGAGAGAGAGAGAGAGAGAGAGGAGAGAGAGAGAGAGAGAGAGAGAGAGAGAGAGAGAGAGAGAGAGAGAGAGAGAGGAGAGAGAGAGAGGAGAGAGAGAAGAGAGAGAGAGAGAGAGAGAGAGAGAGAGAGAGAGAGAGAGAGAGAGAGAGAGAGAGAGAGAGAGAGAGAGAGAGAGAGAGAGAGAGAGAGAGATGACGTCAGACGAGAAAAGAAAAACGGGGGGAAAGAACGAACATTAGCATTACTTCGTTCAAAAGATTGTTCCTCTGCGAATGGTATGTCTGGCTTGAGTCATGTATCATAATTATATTCATTATTTTTCGTGTTATTATTTCCACAAGCAGAAGGGTATTGCATGTCTGTTTTCAACCACAGCAAATTTCAAATATAATGAAAGATTTCGTTTTACTTAATAAAATCGGCAATATATTTCTCTAGCTACTATTTCACTCGTATGTCATAAGGATATTCAAAATTTCAGAAAAAAAAATCAAATGATATTGGATGTGATATATAGAAAAAAATACGAATCAAGAATCTGTGGGAAAATTTGTAATAAAAGAAAAGAAAAAAAAGTTTTCAAGATTAAATTAAAGATCTGCGCCGCGTTATTATTTGCTGCTCCTTCGACAACTTCAACGAAGCTTTAAACAGGACACACGTTCTCCCTATCATTCCTCCAATCACAGTACCTTCCTGTCTTAAATTCATCCTACCAGCTCTATCCTTTAAGGTGTCCTGTTCGCCCTCCTTTAAATTATCATTCAAAAAAAAAAAAAAAAAAAAAAAAAAAACGCCCACCGCAAAGATACTAATGTACACTGACCGTTATCTCCGAATCTTACACAAAAGCTAAAAGTGGGCTTTGAATAGTGCAAGAGCGTCAGTCACTCGATTTCCTGAGATGGTCGGCTGCTACCTGGGTTTTTTTTTATTTATTTATTTGTGTGTGTGTGTGTTTTTTTTTTTTTTTTTTTTTTTGTACTAAAGTTATCATTGCTTAGAATTTGAGTTTGGGAGAAAGAGAGAGAGAGAGAGAGAGAGAGAGAAGAGAGAGAGAGAGAGAGAGAGAGAGAGAGAGAGAGAGAGAGAGAGAGAGAGAGAGAGAATACACGTCTAAAATGCGTTCTGTCTCCGAATGAAGAATCGCAACTCATCTGGACCTGGATTACTCTGATTCGCAAGCTCCCCCCCCCCCTTTTTTACATTCCACTTAGGAGACACTTCATACTTGTATTTTGCAGAAAATATGTATTCTTAAAAAATGCATATACAATGATCTTTTGTTGTCATTTGCTCGCTTCAACTCTTTATTGTTTGTTCTCAAGATATTTGTTCCAGTTCCGAAAGTGAAGTGCGATTTTTTTTCTCCCTTTGAAACCAAAATATAATAATAGCAATATGCAGACATAGACTGAGGAATATATAAATAGGCAAAGGGATGAAACTCCTTGTCAGGAATACTACCAACTCAAGGAATTCGATTCTACATCAGAGACTCCTACAACATCTACTCCATTTACTCCTAAGTGCCACATGAACCTCCGCAGTCTCTCGTCATATGATAACATACAACCACCGCCATTTGTGCCATAAAGGTACTCTTACGTCGTCCTATTCTAAGGTGTAGAGAGTTTACACAAACAAGATACGCAAGGCAGAGCAGCCTTTAGTAAACAGGTTAAGAGTCTGTGTCAAAGGTGATGTTGTAATGCAGGATCTTGTGGCACAAGAGTCTGCAGAGAGACGGTAATATGTAGCTTCTTTTCCGTATTGTTATCGGGATCAAAACGTGTATAAACGTGTGTGTGTGAAAGTGCAAAGAAAGAATAAGCGATTCTAGTATTATAATTACTGTTAATGTTAAAAAAGGATATAATAGACGGAAAAATATCTATGTACTGATTTTCACTCGCAGTTTACAAAAGCACATCCCCTAGATTCGCTATATATATACATCGACAACACTATTATTCTCCAGTGACAAAGGAACACGTGATGGCACAGAACTAAAATAGATATCCATCTGGTAGGTATCCAAGCTGGCAAAAGAGAAAAGGTAAAAATAAGATAAAAGTAAAACAAAAAAAAAGAAGAATAAAAGTTCCTGCGTTTTCAGGAATGCAATCAATTCAGTCTTGTTCTTGATGATATTTAAAGGTTTAAGCCTACGCTCAAGTTGAATCACCTGACTCGTTTAATCGTGAGTGCGTAGCCTGAAACAGCTGATTCGAACCGTGCCATGGCGTAGGCAGCGGGCACCATGGACTCTAATCTCTCACATGAACCGTGGGTTTCCATTCACCATGGGATTGCTCCACTAGGTCTCCAGATGTTTCTATTCATTCAGTGTCTTACTTTATGCTTGGGTGGAACGTTTGATGTTACGTGATGGAGAGAGAGAGAGAGAGAGAGAGAGAGAGAGAGAGAGAGAGAGAGAGAGAGAGAGAGAGAGAGAGAGAGAGAGAGAGAGAGAGAGAGAGAGAGAGAGAGAGAGAGAGAGAGAGAGAGAGAGAGAGCAGAAAATCTTGTACGCGAGTTTATCAGCCATCCTACGTGTGTGTGTGTGCTGACATAATGTACAGTGCAGTATTAGGGAGAGCTGTGCGTTTTATTATTATAATGATCACTATTACCATCTTTATAATCATGAGTATCATTTTCGTTACTATTTTCATAATTAAAACCATTCTTATCAATACTGTTACCATTGTTATCATCATAAGTATTATCGTTATTATCATTATTATCATTATCATCATTAGTTTTATCATTATTATCATTATCATCATTAGTTTTATCATTATTTTATCATCTTAGTTTTATCATTATTATCATTATTTATTTATTTATTTATTATTTTTATCATTAATATTTTTATTTTATTTTGTTGTTACTATTATTACTATTAACACTGATCCGACCCCTATGCTTCGATACTGATCCAAAGTGTGGTGCGAACACAGTTTATATTTTCTTTATTTTCTTGGCTTTTTATTTATTTATTTTTCTCGATCTTCTTCCCTTGCTTTCTCTGTATAAAATAATAAAATAAATGGTACTACTACTACTACAACTACCAGAAATAACAACAATGATAATAGACAAATGAAAACAAATTCTTGTAATATTCTCTTTGGAATGACACGCGCACGAAACCCTTTCCGTAATACAAAGAGCTAAAAGAACAAATACGTTTCCATTGTCGATTATATTCTTCCCTTTTCAGAGCGCTTCTGCAGGTGATCTATTTATGACGATTCTTTAGAATTTTAATGTTCAGGACAATAAGTTATCCCACGGTCTTATGGTTCTAGAGAATTATTTATGGTCATATCTATACAGATGGGTGGATCTGTGTGTGTGTGTGTGTGTGTGTGTGTGTGTGTGTGTGTGTGTGTGTGTGTGTGTGTGTGTGTGTGTGTGTGTGTGTGTGTGTGTGTGTGTTGTGTGTGTGTGTGTGTGTGTGTGTGTATGCGCGTGAATATGTGTCCGTGTGTGAGTGTGAATATACCTGTATGTATCCCCTCAATTCCTAAAATCACACATACTAGCAATACTCACAAAAAGAGAAAAAAAAAGAAGAAAAAAAAAATGTCTTCTCCAGCACGTCTCCGATAACTCCAGCCAACCGCACCGCGCCTCTGGACTCGAAGCCGGAAACCAAACTCGCTCGTTTGACTAATCACAACAACAGGATTAAGCCCAGCGTAGTCATTTCCATTGATAACTAATCGTTCCTTGTTAGTTAAAGCCCATCGGAGCACGGTATGCTTCACAGTGCGTGGTCGGAATTGAAAATATTCAAATGAGATTTTACGTAATCAAGGTTTCGGGAAGTGAATGAGGCTTTGGGTTTTGGTTCAATGGCGTCGAGGAAACAAAGTAGGCGGTGTTAAGTCTTCAGGTGGGAGGTCTGTGAAGGAATGAAAGAGGGAGGGAGAAAGAGAAAATGAGAAAGGGGAAAAGTGAGAAGGGAGAGAGAGAAAAAAAGAGAAAGGGAGAAAGGGAAAAGGAGAGGAAGGAGAGAAAGGAAAAATGAGAAAGGGAGAAAGGGGAAAAGAGAGAAAAAGAGAAAGGGAGAAAGGGGAAAAGAGAGAAAATGAGCAAGGGAGAAAGGGAAAAAGAGAGAAGGGAGAGAGAGAGAGAAAATGAGAAAGGGAGAAAGGGGAAAAGAGAGGAAGGAGAGAAAATGAGGGAGAGAGAAAGGGGAAAAGAGAGAAGGGAGAGAGAGAAAATGATAAAGGGGAAAAGGGGAAAGGAGAAAGGGGAGAAGAGAAAGGAAAGAGAAAGGGAAAAGGAGAGAAGGGAGAGAGAGAAAATGAGGAAGGGAGAAAGGGGAAAAGAGAGAAGGGAGAGAAAGACAAAATAAGAAAGGCAAATGAGAGAAGGGAGAGAGAGAGAGAAAATGAGGAAGGGAGAAAGGGAAAAAGAGAGAAGAAAAGTAAATTATGAGAATGTGAGAAAGAAAGAGAAAATAAGAGAGAGAAAGAGTAAATGTATATATAGAGAGAGTTTGAGAGATGTATAGGCATATAGAACGAGATCATAGGAGGTTAGAATTAACATGAGGAAAAGAAAACATAGATGGATTGATTGACAGACAAACTTCCAGACAGAAAAAAGAGATAGAGAGATAACTAAGAGAGGGAATAAGAGACAGAGAGACAAACAAATAGACACACACAAATATGTAAATAAAGACAAGAGACATGCATAGACAAACGTAAACATATAAAGAAAAAAAGAAAAAAAGAAAAGAAAAAAAAACAGAGAAAGAGGGACAGAGGAGAATGCTATTTTCTGCAACAAATATATTGATCAGCGTTTTGCCACAGGGTTCCGAAGTGGCAATCCGCGGTAAGACAGAAATTCGGGAGACTTAGAGAAAGAGACAGTTCCAAATCCCTATGTTTCATATTTGCACATGGTTCCATCTCTATCGGTGTGTCTGTTTATCTATCTATCCCTCTGTCTGTCTCCTTGTCTCTCTCTCCCGTTCATTCTCTCGTCTCCTCTCTCTCTCTCTCTCTCTTTTCTTTTTTATGTCGCTTTTTATTACTCTGTTGAGTCTTCCCATCAAGGTGCTTTCCCTCTCTCTCACTCTCTCTCTCTTCTCCTGCTTTCTGCTCTCTCTCCTCTTCATCTCTCCTCTCTCTCTCTCTCTATCTCTCTCTCTCTCTCTCTCTCTCATGCTCTCTCGTCTGCTCTCCTCTCTATATAATATATATATATATATATTTATATATATATAACATACTTAGTATATATACTATATATATTAATATATATCATATGTTCTATCTTTTCTCACACCCTTTCTTTTCTCTCTTCCTCCCCTTCTCCCTCCGCACGGCACCTGCTTCCCCCCGTGCCCCATTCGAGGACTCTTACACAACCCAACCCTCAGTCTCTCTACATCTTTTCTCTTTGTTTTTCTTTCTTTCCATCCCCCGCCCTCAATGTTCTCAACCCTTCTCTAGCACCATACATTTCTCCCTTTTATGGTACCGCGGGCATATCCATCTGGTTCCTTCATTCTTACTCTCTTATCCCACATATGCACCCCTATTTCTTCGCAGGTCA
>NW_020871107.1:282927-287927 GCF_003789085.1 Penaeus vannamei
ATATAATTTTGATAAAGTGAATTAGCATTGCAATAATCATTGTTCTTTTTCGTTATCGAATGATTTACCAAAAATTATATCGGGTTTGCATGAATATACCTGAAAGCCGTAATGTTACTAACATAATTCATCTAACTAAATCATGTGACTTTACGTTATTATAAAAATTTGTGCACATTCTAAAGTATATTTCGCCGTAATTATTACTTTTCTTTATAGATATAATTTTCTTTAATTATTCAAGTATGGTAATTTTTATTTAATCTAATATGATTACTTATGTTTCGATCACTGTATACTTATTTTTTTACACATTTAATTCTACATCTACTAGCTATTGCTATTTTTAACGAATATTGGGATAATAACCTCACTTGACCTTACTCAGTTAGAAGGTACCTACTTATACCCATCTGACTCTGCTCGACTGAAAATACATTCAAGCTATTTGTATTTATATCTTATTCAGTTATCTCCGTGCTAGAGATAAATTATATTATATAGCTACTACGATTTCACATTATTCATGATTTTCGCTTTCATGAGTGATCACTAAATGTGAAACTACCTTGGTTATACTAACGATTTTCCATTTATTTCCCTCCATACGATAATCATTAGTATGCTGACCTAATTTTCGAAACATTTTCTTCATTAATCAGTCTTAATCACGAACCTCACCTCACCATTATTACATGGTCCTTGGTGACGATCCCCAGCCGGGTATGGACATGTAATTGGTGTTAAGGTAATTAATGTTAAGTTGTCCTGTATGTGCCAAGATGCACACTTATCGCTAGATGCGATCTAAACGCCACGCCGCGCCCTTCTTTTAACAAACTATACGTGATTATCACTAGTATTTCTCAAGAAGATGGGATGCCCAATTTGCGTTCTGCATATGAGCTCGTCGATGATCCCCTACGGTTGGGTCCGTCATCACTTTTCCTCAGGAATTTATTGGAAGTATTATCATTTACAACCTCGAGGGTTGTCTTTAGGCTGTCAGATAAGAGAAGCTGACCCAAACCCCTTGCATCATGCGTTGCTCTGCAAGCCTTAGTCTGTTCTGCAACAGACCAGTCACCGTTTCATTAATTTTACGTACTAATTAAAGTACCATTTTGTATGATTTCGCATAGTAGTTGATTAATATTGCAATTACCGTAAGTTTATTGTTATTAGTGTGAATATTCTTTTCGTGCAGTCACATCGGTGATTATTTTCATTGAGATCAACCCACATTCCTAACTTCGCCAGCTTACCAGGCCCTCACCCCGCCCCCATCCTCACCCATACCTCTTTTACCCCAACCCCATCCTATCCTTAGCCTCCCGTCCACCCACTCCTCATCCCCTTAGCTTATTCATTCCAACTACCACGCCATCCTATTCCTTTTTACTCACTCTCACTTTGATCTGTATAAATTTCTGAATCTAATTTGAACACTAATACATTTTCTATTCGTGTTTTATACCCTGACTTACTCATTTCATAACTCACTGATTCACTAAACCTGTCTACTCACCACTCGAGCAGCCATACACACATCGTCTCGCACAAACCCATTAACTGCACAAGAATTACATGTGTACTGTTTCCGAGAAGATAATCGCCTTGCGTCAATCGTGTATTCTTGTTTTGCATTACGTTTTATCATGCATATGTTGTCTTGAGGAAGCATATTTGATATAATGAGTCGCTCCCGAAACTATGAGGACTGCATTTATCTGTTTTCATTATCGCTTTGCCTCGAATTGCTGTTGGTGACCTGTGATAGACAATTTCAATGAAATGAAATACATTTAGTATTAGCCAGACATACTGTATGCACTATTGCCCTGCACGCTGCTGACCTCTGCTATGTTGCATTTTCATTTTTTCTCAAGGAAGTTTGTCGTTCAAGATGGTTCTTGCGAACTGCGACACCTTTTGCTTCCTTGTAGTTCTGCACAATGCTTATGTCTCATAGATTTTCATCTCCTGCTATCTGAGACAATTGCAACTCAAGCAAATCCTCGTGGACTATTGCAATTGTCTCTTTAAGCATGCTTCTCTGTCTTCCTTTGGACAATGAATTTTTGAAAAATAATTTAGAATTGAAAATTAATGAAAATATTTGGAATAAAGCTATCATTGCAATATGATATTTTTGGTTATATCTTGCGGCCCTTGCTATCACACAACCATCCCCCCCCCCCCACTGTTTGCCCTCCTGTCTCTCGCCCTGTCTCTACCCCCGGTGTACTTCTTTCAGAGAAACGCCAGCACCTGCCTGTCAAGGACGACGGTTAATAGCGTATGCTGAGCGATCTAAGGAACAAGGATTACCTACCCACGTCCCCAGTGCTAGGGACTCCCGACCCACTCTTGAAAGCTACAGGACATTTGATCTTGGGTCACGGGCTGACCTGGACGGCTCCCTCTGGGAGTCTCTCCCCACGTGCACCCCGCTCGGCGCGCCCCTGGGCTCCCTTGGCCCACAACTGCACCACACGAGACAGCCCATGTCACGCTACCAGCCACCTCAAGAAACCAGAAACCAGTGTCTTGTAGACCCACCAAAGTCAGGGGAAAGCAAAACCCTGACAAACTGGTGGCAGACCGCGGTATGTTTCTCTATGCAGTTGCAACAGGAATTCCATGCCTCCTCCAAGAAGTACCTCATCTCAAAAAAATTGGAAGTATGTAGTGGGCATTCCTTTTTCTTCTGCCGCACTACTTTTTTTTACAAGTGCAGTGATTTTTTTTTTTTTTTTTTTTTAATATCAGAACAAGTGTCCATGCAAAGGGCATTTCCTTTTCTTTTTCTGCTACCTACCATGTGGTTTAGTGTCGGTATATCATCGTGTTTTTAAGGGAATCAATCTCTAAATTTTATCACTTTCGAGTTATTTCTTTTGGCGTGTTTTTTTTCCCTCAATATAACTCGATCATGCTAGCCTAGTTAGCATAAATTGTTTATAATGCTTAAATCTTTTATTAATGTTGGTGAAATATAGCGTGCATTTTCTCTAAATTATTATATATTTATAAGGACATTGTATTGCCATATTCTTGACATTTTTTTTCTCATTCTCATTATCTCTCACTGGGTTAACTGACGCCGTATCGACGATCATTATTTCGGCTCGGTTTACCAATGCATTTGTGGGATATTTTTGAATATTTAAATAATTTAGTTGAATTATGCACAAAGACAAACATTTCACTTTTTTCCCCATGCTTCCCACCTACCCCCATCCCCTTCGTCCTAAACCCCCTCCGCCACTAGCGTTAAATTAGTTTTTGTCCTGATATTTATTTAAAATAAAATATCATAATACGCTAAATTTGGTAAATGTAATTGTACATCTTGCCTGCCCTGGTTTTAATGATAACATTTTGACCACGAGTGATCTGTCTTCCTGATGTTTTCTGTCCTTTTGATTCTTGAGTTTATTATCTGATATTGAAGTTAAGCTTTGAACGTTTTATATTCTTTCTTTTCGCATCTATATTTATACAAGAAATGTGTGCCTTGTTCATTTGTGTCTATATGAATATCAACTTCAGTATTTTTATGTATAAAGTGCTATATTCGTTTTCTATTGCGAGTGACTTCACACATAGCCATTCAGGTTATGTAAGGTCAGGTCCTGTCAAACAATGACGATACCTCACTTTTTGATGACCTGTGTTAGCCTTGATATTTTCCTGTATTTCAGCTTTTTGCGTAATATAATTTTGATAAAGTGAATTAGCATTGCAATAATCATTGTTCTTTTTCGTTATCGAATGATTTACCAAAAATTATATCGGGTTTGCATGAATATACCTGAAAGCCGTAATGTTACTAACATAATTCATCTAACTAAATCATGTGACTTTACGTTATTATAAAAATTTGTGCACATTCTAAAGTATATTTCGCCGTAATTATTACTTTTCTTTATAGATATAATTTTCTTTAATTATTCAAGTATGGTAATTTTTTTATTTAATCTAATATGATTACTTATGTTTCGATCACTGTATACTTATTTTTTTACACATTTAATTCTACATCTACTAGCTATTGCTATTTTTAACGAATAATGGGATAATAACCTCACTTGACCTTACTCAGTTAGAAGGTACCTACTTATACCCATCTGACTCTGCTCGACTGAAAAATACATTCAAGCTATTTGTATTTATATCTTATTCAGTTATCTCCGTGCTAGAGATAAATTATATTATATAGCTACTACGATTTCACATTATTCATGATTTTCGCTTTCATGAGTGATCACTAAATGTGAAACTACCTTGGTTATACTAACGATTTTCCATTTATTTCCCTCCATACGATAATCATTAGTATGCTGACCTAATTTTCGAAACATTTTCTTCATTAATCAGTCTTAATCACGAACCTCACCTCACCATTATTACATGGTCCTTGGTGACGATCCCCAGCCGGGTATGGACATGTAATTGGTGTTAAGGTAATTAATGTTAAGTTGTCCTGTATGTGCCAAGATGCACACTTATCGCTAGATGCGATCTAAACGCCACGCCGCGCCCTTCTTTTACAACTATACGTGATTATCACTAGTATTTCTCAAGAAGATGGGATGCCCAATTTGCGTTCTGCATATGAGCTCGTCGATGATCCCCTTCTACGGTTGGGTCCGTCATCACTTTTCCTCAGGGAATTTATTGGAAGTATTTATCATTTACAACCTCGAGGGTTGTCTTTAGGCTGTCAGATAAGAGAAGCTGACCCAAACCCTCTTGCATCATGCGTTGCTCTGCAAGCCTTAGTCTGTTCTGCAACAGACCAGTCACCGTTTCATTAATTTTACGTACTAATTAAAGTACCATTTTGTATGATTTCGCATAGTAGTTGATTAATATTGCAATTACCGTAAGTTTATTGTTATTAGTGTGAATATTCTTTTCGTGCAGTCACATCGGTGATTATTTTCATTGAGATCAACCCACATTCCTAACTTCGCCAGCTTACCAGGCCCTCA
>NW_020871107.1:298427-300927 GCF_003789085.1 Penaeus vannamei
ACCACCCAACCCCTTATAGCGACCACTCCCTTTATAGCGGACCACCCTTATCAACCACCCAACCCCCTTTATAGACGACCACCTTATCTTATCACCAACCCTTATAGCGACCACCTTGACCCCTTCTAGCGACCACTCCCTTATAGCGACCACACCCCTATAGCGACCACCTTATCAACCACCCAACCCCCTTCTAGCGACCACTCCCTTATAGCGACCACACCCTATGCGACCACCTATCAACCACCTCACTCCCTTATAGCGACCTTGTGGTTCTCCAGCAGGAAGATGTACCTCCCGAGGTCGCTGACGTTGTGCTCCAGGAAGTCCCTCTTATGGCGAGTGGCGTTTGTCTCGCACACCACAGGGAGGGACTGGAGCTGCCGCTGCGCCTCCTTCAGGTTCTCGCGCAGGCCCTGTGGGGTGAGGGGGTGGGGGTGAGGGAGGGGTGAGTGAGGGTGAGGGGGGGGAGGAGGGGAGGGGGGATGGGGGGTGAGGGAGAGGAGTGGGGGTGAGGGAGGGGGGATGGGGGGAGGGGGAGGGGGAAGAGTGGGGAGTGAGGGAGGGGAGGAGGGGTTGATGTTGTAGTTATTGTTGGTTTTTGTTATTATTATTGTTGTTTCTATTGTTGCTATACTCTTTATAATTATCATTATAACTATTATAATTGTCATTATCATTATTATCATTATTATCAATCATGACCATGAACATTATCCTAATCGTTATTTTTAATATTAATATTGTTGTTGTTAACGTTATTATTATCACTACTGCTACAACTATTGCTGTTTTTGTACATGTTGTTATTGTTATTAACATTATTGCTTTGGTTAGTAAGGCAGTTATTATTATTATCATTATTAATATTGTTATCTTTACTGTTCTTATTATCATTATCATTATCATTATCATCATTAGTATTAGTATTAGTTATTATTATTATTATTACATTATTATCATATATCATTATAATAAATTATTATCATTACCATTATTATTATCACCATTAGTAGTATTATTATCACTACTGTTATTATCATTATCATTACTATTATCATCATTATCATATTTATCATTATTATTATATTTATCATTATCATATTTATATTATTATATCATATTTATCATTATTATTATCATTATTATTATTATTATCAATATTTATCATTATTATTATATATCATCATTTATCACAACTGCTACTATTAATCCTATCATCATTTCATAGAGTATGTGGGGGGGGGGGTATTAATTTTTTTATATCATGACCTTTTTCTTTTTCTTCAAATTCTTTTTCGTAAAACCATCTAATGGAAGAAATTAATATTTTCTTTCTCTCACTGAAGGAAAAAATGCGTTTTAAATGAGAACCAGGTAACTGATAATGATTATGATAGTGATAATGATAATGATAAGGGTCATAATAAATAATATGGATATGATAATGATAATGGATAATGATTATAATGATAGCAATAATGGGATAATAATATAATGATAATGAATAATGATAGTAATGATAAATAATTAATGATAATAATAATAATGATAATAATAATATAATAATAATAAATAATAATAATGACAGTAATAATAAAATAACAATAATAATGATAATAAAAGTAATGATAATGATAAAATAATATGATGATAAGGATAATAATAATGATATATGATAATGATATAATAATAACTGAAATAATTATATTAATAGTAATACTGATAATAATACAGATAGTGATAGTGCTGAAAATAATGATAAAAATGATAACAATATAATAGTAATAGTATTACTAATAATAACAACAACAACAACAATAATAATGATAGTAATAATGATAATAGTAATAATAATGATGATAATAATTCTTATTTGCTTTTATCCCCTGGTTGAAAAAATAGTTTTTCTTTATAACAGAAACTTTTTTTGTATTACGTAAGTCCCTGATAAAGAAAAATAATGTTTTTGTTCAGATTATGACAAGAAACATGTTTTTATTTCGTGTTCGTTGTGTGTGCGTGTGTGCGTGTGTGTATGTGTGTGTGTGGTGTGTGTGTGTGTGTGTGTGTGTGTGTGTGTGTGTGTGTGTGTGTGTGTATGTGTGTGTGTGTGTGTGTGTGTGTGTGTGTGTTGTGTGTGTGTGTGTGTGTGTGTGTGTGTGTGTGTGTGTGTGTTGTGTGTGTGTGTGTGTGTGTGTGTGTGTGTGTGTGTGTGTGTGTGTGTGTGTGTGTGTGTGGTGTGTGTGTGTGTGTGTGCGTGTGTGTGTGTGTGTGTGTGTGTGTGTGTTTATGTACCTGTGTGTGTGTGTGTGTGTGTTTATGTACGTGTGTGTGTGTGAGACAGTCACGATGAATCTGCACAATCATTATCATTTTCAGTCATCATCATCACAATTTCTCTTCTTCTACCTCATCATCCTCACAATCACCATTAACACTTTCACCACCATCACCACCATCATCATTGGTCATTTTCCTCACCATCACCATCATCACA
>NW_020871107.1:315927-320927 GCF_003789085.1 Penaeus vannamei
AAACAGACATTGCAAATCATTATAGATGAAAACCTAAACATTTCTAATTCATGGATTTCCAAAACTTTTTCCAAAAAACCTTTTCGATTCCCATTCTCTCCTCTCCCTCCTCCCTCCCTCCCCTCCCTCATCCTCTCTCTCTCTCTCTCTCTCCCTCTCTCCTCTCCTCTCCTCTCCTCCCTCTCCTCCTCGCCTCCCTCCCTCTCCCCCCTCTCTCTCTCTCTCTCCCTCCTCCCTCCCTCCCTCTCTCCCTCCCTTCCCTCCCTCTCTCCTCTCTCTCTCTCTCCCTCCCTCCTCCTTCTCTCTTCCCTATTCTCCTCCCTGTCCTTCTACTCGCCACCAACACACCCAAAGAATAACACACGGATCTCCCTGCAGACCTATGGCCCCACGCGACGCCAGGAAACCATAGCTGAAGTGCTGAGCGGGCGAGGTTTCAGCACCCTCCTCCAGCTGGTAGAGCGAGCTGGGCTGGCTGAGACCGCTGCTGAGGGAGGTAAGGAGTCACGCATTTTTTTTTTTTTTTTTTTTTTTTAGGTCTCGTGTGTTTGTTTGTGTGTGTGCGTGTGTGTGTGTGTGGTGTGTGTGTGTGTGTGTGTGTGTGTGTGTGTGTGTTATTTGTTTTGTTTGTGTGTGTGATGTTTGTTGTGGCCTGAGGGATATTTTTTTGTGAGTGTGTTTTGTTTGTTTTGTGTGTGTATGTGGGTGGGGGGGGGGGAGTGAGGGAGAGGGTAGGTGAAGGACACAAAGAGAGACAAACTAGGAAAAGTAAAAAGAGAAGAGAGAGAGGGAGAAGGGGGGGAGGGGGAGGAGAGGAGGAGAGGGGAGGGAGAGAGGGAGGGAGGAGGGAGGAGGGAGGAGGAGGGAGGGAGGAGGAGGAGGGAGAGAGAGAGAGAGAGAGAGAGAGAGAGAGAGAGAGAGAGAGAGAGAGAGAGAGAGAGAGAGAGAGAGAGAGAGAGAGGAGAGAGAGAGAGAGAGAGAGAGAGAGAGAGAGAGAGAGAGAGAGAGAGAGAGAGAGAGAGAAGAGAGAGAGAGAAAGAGAGAAGAGAGAGAGAGAGAGAGAGAGAGAGAGAGAGAGAGAGAGAGAAAGAGAGAAAGAGGAGAGAGAGAGAGAGAGAGAGAGAAGAGAGAAAGAAAAAGAAAGAAAGCGAGAGAAGAAAAGAGAAGACAGAGAAAGAGAAAGAGAAGAAAGAGAGAACAGACTAGAGACAGAAAGACACAGACAGAAGAAAGGCAATCAGACTATAAAAGAAAAAGAGACGACACAGACAGAGAAAAAAGAAAAAAGAAAATCAGACGAGAAAGAAAATGAGACGACAGACAGACAAAAAGAAAGAAACGTCTTATCCCACACGAGACAATATATCCAATCTATCCACCTCATACCAATACCCCTCTGCCTATCCCCTTGTCCTTATCCACCTCCCCCCACCCTATCCACACACATCCACGTAACTATCCGCATTTATTACTTATATATTCTTAACATTTATTTATGTATTTATAACCACTTGTACAGTCATTTATATATTTGTAAGTATTTATGCGTTTATCATATATCTATAATCATTTATACATTTATTTGTACATTCATCTATGCATCTATAACCACTAATACATTTATCTATATAGTTTATTAATGCATCTATAACTGTTTATATATTTATTTGTACTTTTATTATGTGTTATAACCATTTATATCTAAAACAGTTTATACATTTACTTCCACATTTATGACAATTTATACATTCATCTAAACAATCCCCTAAAAAATCACCTAAACATTAACCTAAACATCTAAACATTCACCTAAACATTTAAACATTCACCTAAACATTCATCTAAACAAACAGTCGCCTAAACATTCATCTAAACATCTAAAAATTCACCTAAACATCTAAACATTCCCCTAAACATTCATCTAAACAATAAAACATCATCTAAACATCTAAATTCTAACATCTAAACATTCCCCTAAACATTCTAAGTATAAGAAAGTATAAAAAATACGGTTTCTGTCCCAGGTCCCTTCACCATCTTGGCCCCGACTGAGGAGGCCTTCGCTGCCCTCGACCCGACCTTGAGGAACTTTCTCCTGTCGGACGTCGAGGCGCTGACGACCACCCTCCTGTACCATGTCGTCCTCGGCAGCGTCGTCGGGTCCGATCTCGAGGACGACCTTGAGTTGTGGTCCGCGGCGGGGTCGGTTCTCAAGGTCAACGTCGATGGTTCGAGTCCCAGGGTAAGGGTAAGGGGAAGGGAAGGGAA
Organism: Penaeus vannamei; assembly: GCF_003789085.1. Taxonomy (NCBI): domain Eukaryota; kingdom Metazoa; phylum Arthropoda; class Malacostraca; order Decapoda; family Penaeidae; genus Penaeus; species Penaeus vannamei. The sequence continues at coordinate 318,196 of NW_020871107.1, forward strand.
GAGGTTTGTGTTTGTGGGTGTGTCTGTATCTGTCTGTTTGTGTCTGTCTGTTTGTCTGTCTGTCTCTGTATATCTGTGTCTGTTTGTCTGTCTTTTCTATCTGTATCTCTCTCTCTATTTCTCTCCCTCTCCCTCTCTCTTTCTTTATATGTGTGTGTGTGTGTCTTTCTTTCCTTCCTTCTCTCTCTCTCTCTCTCTCTCTCTCTCTCTCTCTCTCTCTCTCTCTCTTCTCTCTCTCTCTCTCCTCTCTCTCTCTCTCTCTCTCTCTCTCTCTCTCTCTCTCTCTCTCTCTCTCTCTCTCTCTCTCTCTCTCTCTCTTCTCTCTCTCTCTCTCTCTCTCTCTCTTTCCGTGTGTGTGTGCATGTGTGTGCTTTTGCGTTTTCGTGTGTGTGTTTGCGCGTGCGTGTGCGTGCGTGGTGAGTGCATGTCTTGAAAGGCTTGCGAGCATGTCCTACATTCATGGCACGCTAATGTAAGCTCCCATTCTCTAATACTCTCTACTCACACCATACCACCGATACCTAAATTATTACATAACACTGTAACCTCCACAATCTACTCGCTTTATCACATTTTACAACACTAAGCAAGCACCGAATCCCTCACTATCAATGATTGAAATCACTTACAGGCAAAACATCCTAGCTCTCTCCACAGCCTCACTTATCTTACCTTATTTGGCTCTCTTGCCTTCCGTTCTTACCTTCCACGTTCCTTTTCCAGTGGGTAGATTCGTCCTCAATCAGTTCTAGACTTCCCATAGGTCGATTTTCTCACGTAGATCTTCTTCATTGGTAAAAGTTGAGATCAGAAGGAGGTGGGAGGGGAAGGGGAGAAGCTACCGCCATGCCAGACGTCAAAGTCAGAGTCAAAGTCAAAACATATTGATTACAATGGTTATTCTTTATCAATCCCCTCTCCAGCGTATTCAAGTACTTGTATATTCCTATTTTTCATCTTTCATCTTCAGCCTCACTTCTTCATATCTCGTTAAAGTGATTCTTGATGTAGAAATTTGTATAATGTGAATAAAAGAAGGGTATTATTCACCGTCCAGAGCCACAACACAATGGTATGGTATGGTAATGGTATTCAGTGACAAGGTGTATGTGTATAAATACGGGAGGATTATAGTCATGTGTGTGTAACAATTTGGATAGCGTTTGACATGTAGGTACATGGTATTAGAGTTTACATCGCTGTATTATTAATGGCACGAATCTTCCGTGTGTGACTATATACTGACATATATTTGAATACGTGCAAGGTAAATATACTAGCCTTTGATTTTTTACTTTATTACATATTCCTTTATTTACATCTAAGGGAAGCAAGACTTAACAAGGATTCAATACCGTTCTCCCACAAAAATTTCCCGAAGGAGGTGTCGATCAACGGCGTGCGGGTGCAGAGGACGGACCTCCTGGCGAGCAACGGCGTGGTCCACGTCCTTGAGAAGGTCCTCCTGCCGCCGAAGCTGTCCATCGTCGAAGCCCTCGCCGGAGACGGACGCTTCTCGACGCTCGTGGCCGCCATCAGCCTCGCCGACTTGTTCGAAACGCTCGACTCAGGTCCGAAGTTCCGAACACCTAGTGAGGGAGAGAGAGAGAGAGAGAGAGAGAGAGAGAGAGAGAGAGAGAGAGAGAGAGAGAGAGAGAGAGAGAGAGAGAGAGAGAGAGAGAGAGAGAGAGAGGAGAGAGAGAGAGAGAGAGAGAGAGAGAGAAGAGAGAGAGAGAAGAGAGAGAGAAAGAGAGAGAGAGAGAAAGAGAGAGAGAGAGAGAGAAGAAAGAAGAGAGAGAGAGAGAGTTTTCTTTATTTGGGTTTTGTTTTTGTTATTGTGCGCGTGTGCGTGTGAGGTGTGGTAATGGAGTAGTGAAGCCATGAGTGTATTCTTTCTTGTTATCATTATTAGTTGTAGTAGTAGTAGTAGTAGTAGTAATAGAAATAGTAGAAGTAATAGTAGTAGTAGCAGTAGAAATATTAGTATTTCAGTGGTATAGTATTTCAGTTAATAGAAGTATATTAGTAATAGTAGTAGTAGCAGTAATTGAAGTAGTAGTAGTAACAAAAGTAGTATTAGTAGTATGAATAATCTGCCTCTATTAAAAACAATGGCACAAAAATATCTCTGGCTAATTATTCCAAATTAGAGCCGACATTAGAACAGTATAGATGCTCTAAGGAAATTAATAATGGTGTCTCCTTGACCCTTTCCCTTACTGTCCCTTGATAGATAGAGTCTGAAGCGGATTAATAGAGTTTGATAAGATAGAAGACCAATGATAAAATGCACAATATATCAACTGACTTTTTGAACATCTACATGAAGATTTGATGATTGCAGATAATGAAAACGGTACTCTGGATAGCTCGAAAACAATGTCTTTATATTCTTAAATGGTGTCTGTGTGTGTGGTGTGTGTGTGTGTGTGTGTGTGTGTGTGTGTGTGTGTGTGCGTGCGTGTGTGTGTGTGTGTGTGTTTGTGTGTGTGTGTGTGTATTCTACGTAGCCCTGTGTGTGTGTTTGTGTGTGTGTTATTCTACGTAGCCCTGTGTGTTGTGTTTGTGTGTGTGTTCTACGTAGCCCTGTGTGTGTGTTGTGTGTGCGTGTGTATTCTACGTAGCCCTGTGTATGTCTACGTACCCTGTGTGTGTGTGTGTGTGTATTCTACGTAGTGTGTGGTGTGTGTGTGTGTGTATTCTACGTAGCCCTGTGTGTGTGTGTTTGTGTG
>NW_020871107.1:325927-327245 GCF_003789085.1 Penaeus vannamei
TGGGGGGTTGTTTTTTTTTTGTTTTTTTTGTATAGATGGGTCGGTAGCATCGCTATGCCTTTTTTTTTTTCCGTATGAGGTTCAGCAGGATCGTGATCATTTAGTTATTTATATAATATATATATATATATATATATATATATATATATATATAATATTATTATTATTTTTCTTAGAGACGTATATCCTTCTGAATTTGGTCGATCTTATGTTATTTACCTGTGAAGTAGACTGATAGGCGCTATTCATTTACCCTGTGTATAGATGGATAATTTAGGTCGTTATTCGTCGTTATTCATTTATTAGTTATCCTTATTTGGTTAATTTTAAGAGGTTATTTACTCTGTATAGATGGATAGACAGGGGTATCCTTATGATCTTCGTATGATATTATTATCAGATGAGGCTGTTATTTACTTGTTCTTTTGATGTGTTCATATTCTTGGGAATCTTCATGAGCGATGTGATGAACATTCGAAATTCATAATCTGCTCGAAATAATACAAAAAAGACTCAAATATCGATATAGATAAAAAAAAAAAAAAAAAAAAAACATTCTAGAAAATCAAAAAATACTCAAATAATCGATATTAAAAAAAAAAAAACATTCAAGACGAAATAGGACACAAAATCGATCGAAATAGATATAAAAAAATACTCAAAGATCGAAATAGATCCAAAAAAAAGAGTCAAAGACCGTAACACAAAAAAACAGCTCAAAAACAAGTAGAAATACCTTTTTAAAACTCCCCATAACCGGCATTCAGCACCCACAATAACCCCCTTCTACATGACCCCCCCAGACGGCCCCTTCACCGTCTTCGCCCCCACCAACGACGCCTTCGCCAAGCTCCCTCCTGGCACCGTCGACAGCCTCCTGCAGGACGTGCCAGCCCTGCAGAAGGTCCTCCTCCGCCACGTCGTCCCCTCGACCCTCTACTCGCGGGCGCTGCTGGGGAACAGCTTCAGCACGGCGAGCCAGGATCAGGTGGTTTGGGGTCACGTTGTCAGGTTTTTTTTGTTTTTTTTTTTTTTAGTCTTCATTCTTATTTTTCCTGTTTTTTTTCTTCTTCCTTTCTTCTTTTTCTTTTTTTTTTTTCTTCTTCTTCGTCTTCCTCTCCTCTTATTATTTTTCTTCATCTTGTTTTTTCTTCTTCGTCCTCTTAATTTTTCTTCTTCTTCTTCTTCTCCATCTTATTATTTTTGTTTTTCTTCTTTTTTTCTTTTCATCTCTCGTGCTACTTGTTATAAGGGTAATGTGATATTCGAATTCTTAGATCTAAAACTAAAATATAAAACTAAAACAAAAAAAAACTAG
>NW_020871107.1:327267-329767 GCF_003789085.1 Penaeus vannamei
TGATAAAGGACAAACTAAAACAAAAAACTAAAATAGATCCCCCCAAAAAAAAATAAAGGACAAACTAAAAAAAAAAATAGATCCCCCCCCCAAAAAAAAAAAAAAAAAAAACATGATAAAGGACAAACTAAAACAAAAAACTAAAATAGATCCCCCCAAAAAAAAAATGAAAAAAAAAACAAAAACTAAAATAGATCCCCCAAAAAAACATATAAAGGACAAACTAAAACAAAAACTAAAATAGATCCCCCAAAAAAACATGATAAAGACAACTAAAACAAAAAACTAAAATAGATCCCCCCCAAAAAAACATGATAAAGGACAAACTAAAACAAAAACTAAAAATAGATCCCCCCCCCAAAAAAAAAAAAAAAAAAAAAAAAATGAAAAAAACAAAAAAAAACTAAAATAGATCCCCCAAAAAAACATGATAAAGGACAAACTAAAACAAAAATAAAATAGATCCCCCCAAAAAAAAAAAAACATGATAAAGGACAAACTAAAACAAAAACTAAAATAGATCCCCCCCCAAAAAAAAAAAAAAAAAAAACATGATAAAGGACAAACTAAAACAAAAAACTAAAATAGATCCCCCCAAAAAACATGATAAAGGACAAACTAAAACAAAAAACTAAAATAGATCCCCCCCCAAAAAAAAAAAAAAAAAAAACATGATAAAGGACAAACTAAAACAAAAAACTAAAAATAGATCCCCCAAAAAAAAAACATGATAAAGGACAAACTAAAAAAAAAACTAAAATAGATCCCCCCCCAAAAAAAAAAAAAAAAAAAAAAATGATAAAAAACTAAAACAAAAACTAAAATAGATCCCCCCAAAAAAAACATGATAAAGGACAAACTAAACAAAAAACTAAAATAGATCCCCCCAAAAAAAAAAAAAACATGATAAAGGACAAACTAAAAAAAACTAAAATAGATCCCCCCAAAAAAACAATGATAAAGGACAAACTAAACAAAAACTAAAATAGATCCCCCCCCCAAAAAAAAAAAAAAAAAAAAAACATGATAAAGGACAAACTAAAACAAAAACTAAAATAGATCCCCCCAAAAAAAACATGATAAAGGACAAACTAAAACAAAAAACTAAAATAGATCCCCCAAAAAAAAAAACATGATAAAGGACAAACTAAAACAAAAACTAAAATAGATCCCCCCAAAAAAAACATGATAAAGGACAAACTAAAACAAAAAACTAAAAATAGATCCCCCCAAAAAAAAAACATGATAAAGGACAAACTAAAAACAAAAAACTAAAATAGATCCCCCCCCCAAAAAAAAAAAAAAAAAAAAACATGATAAAGGACAAACTAAAACAAAAAACTAAAATAGATCCCCCCAAAAAAAAACATGATAAAGGACAAACTAAAACAAAAAACTAAAATAGATCCCCCCCAAAAAAAAACATGATAAAGGACAAACTAAAACAAAAAACTAAAATAGATCCCCCCCCAAAAAAAAAACATGATAAAGGACAAACTAAAACAAAAAAACTAAAATAGATCCCCCCCCAAAAAAAAAAAACAAGATAAAGGACAAACTAAAACAAAAACTAAAATAGATCCCCCAAAAAAAAAAAAAAAAAAACATGATAAAGGACAAACTAAAACAAAAAACTAAAATAGATCCCCCCAAAAAAAAAAAAAAATATAAAGGACAAACTAAAACAAAAACTAAAATAGATCCCCCCCAAAAAAAAAAAACATGATAAAGGACAAACTAAAACAAAAAACTAAAATAGATCCCCCCCCCAAAAAAAAAAAAAAAAAAAAACATGATAAAGGACAAACTAAAAAAAAACTAAAATAGATCCCCCCCAAAAAAAAAACATGATAAAGGACAAACTAAAACAAAAAACTAAAAATAGATCCCCCCCCAAAAAAAAAAAAAAAAAAAACATGATAAAGGACAAACTAAAACAAAAAACTAAAAGATCCCCCCCAAAAAAAACATGATAAAGGACAAACTAAACAAAAACTAAAATAGATCCCCCCCCCAAAAAAAAAACATGATAAAGGACAAACTAAAACAAAAAACTAAAAATAGATCCCCCCAAAAAAAAAAAAAAACATGAAAAAAAGAAAAAACATGATAAAGGACAAACTAAAACAAAAAACTAAAATAGATCCCCCAAAAAAAAACATGATAAAGGACAAACTAAACAAAAAACTAAAATAGATCCCCCCCCAAAAAAAAAAAAAAACATGATAAAGGACAAACTAAACAAAAAACTAAAATAGATCCCCCCCCAAAAAAAAAAAAAAAACATGATAAAGGACAAACTAAACTAAAAAAAAACATGATAAAGGACAAACTAAAACAAAAACTAAAATAATCCCCAAAAAAAAAAAAAAACATGATAAAGGACAAACTAAAACAAAAACTAAAATAGATCCCCCCCCCAAAAAAAAAAAACATGATAAAGGGACAAACTAAAAACAAAAAACTAAAATAGATCCCCCCAAAAAAAAAAAAAAAAACA
>NW_020871107.1:334767-337267 GCF_003789085.1 Penaeus vannamei
TTCATCTAAAATTTAATGAAATTAATTCAATGCACGTAAAACGGCGTGCGCCGTGCTGACGCGCCTTGGCTCTTCCAGCTTCCTTCGCTGCCGCCGCTAGTGAGGGGCCAGCCAGGGACAGCGCCTGTGGTTCCCCTTACAGCCCCTGGGAGTGTAGAAATAGCACGGCGGCCTACAAAAGGGCACACAGTCGTGGTCAGGTAAGCATAGCGTCCGCCGCTCCCGGTGCGTCGCAGCGTCCGCGACGGCGGCCGAGAGCACGAGGCCGACGACCAGGAACAAGCAGAGTGCAGGGGACCTCCTCATGGCGCCTTTGCTTCCTCCTCGGTGGCCTGGCCTCCACTGGGGCCACGTTTAAGGCCCTCCGCCTTTTGGCCGCTCGGGTTGCCAAGCAGCGCCGAGCGATGGTTTCCCTCCGCCACCTGAAGGTCTTTGAAGGGCGGCTGCCGGAGGACTCGAGGCGGTTCTCGGGAGGCGAGGGTTTGGGCGTTGCGGGGGGACTGTATGCGCCCCAAGAGCATGTGTGGGAAGGAAGGGAGGAAGAGAGGAAAGGGAGGGGAGGGAGGAAAAGGAGAGAAGGAAGGAAAAGGAGGCAAAGGAGGCAAGTGAGGGAAGGGCATCGCTCTTCCTCGGAGGCAACTCCTCTCTCAGATATTTCTTGTCTGGAGTTATTTGGCAGCAGCGTCTTAATAACAAGCCTCTCGCTTCAGGCAAACTCAGCCGCGCCCTGTATTTCCTGCGTGTTTCCCAGCGAGCAGTCCCTTGGAAACACTTGCATATCGTTTTCTTGCTGATAAAAGAATAGGTCATGCATCAGGGCCACCGTCAGCGGGGCAAGGACATACGCACGCGGATAATAATAATAATAATAATAATAATAATAATAATAATAATAATATGATTTGGGTTTGCTGTGACAGGCTTATGTAACATCAGGCAAATTGTGGTTCGTCTGTTTATTGTGCTCCTAAACGACCCCAACAACCCCCTGTGTGCGAGGAATGGCCGGGGTGGCCATCCACTGGCAGTGCGCGGGGATCGAACGCAGGTCACCAAGATTGTTGGACGAAAGCGCTGCCACATTTGTGTAGATAGATTGATAGATGTATGAAAATGTATGTGCATATGTGTGTGTTTGTGTGTCTACATGTATATAAATGTGCATTCATGTGTGTTTGTGTGTATGAATGCAAGTATGTATATATATATATATATATATATATATATATATATATATATATATATATATATATATATATATATATATATATACATATATACATATATACATAATATATATATATATATATATATATATATATATATATATATATATATATATATATATATATATATATATATATATATATATATATATATATATATATATATATATATATATATATATATATATATATATATATATATATATACACACACACACACACACACACACACACACACACACACACACACACAATATATATATAATATATATATATATATATATATATATATATATATATATATATATTATATATATATATATATATATATATATATATATATATATATATATATATATATATATGGGGTTCCCCTTTCCTCGAGGGCGCTCGCCTTGGAAACCTCCCGGGCGAGGCGGGCGACCACGTGGCGCTCGGCAGAGTGGGACTTGGGCCCGACCGCCATCTTGAAACCTTTGAAATATATGGCATAAATATGTATATATGTGTGTGATTGTACATATATATGTATGTGTGTCTGTGTAAAAATAAAGAGAGAGAGACGTAGGATACTGATGATGGGTCAGGGTGGTCTGATTCAACAGCACCTACCACCAGTTTCTTCAGAGGTCGCCAAGGGATGTGGCGCCCAACATCTTGTTTAGAAACAGACTTTGGAAACGTTTACAAGGCTCTCCTGCCCCCCCCCCCTCAAGGGTTTGCCTGGTTAAGTCACGTCGTCAGCTGAAACAAGATACATCTGACCTTCATCTTTGACCTAGTAATGCTCGTGGAATGTGTGTAATTGGAGAAAATTATAACATTAGATTAAGGATAGGAAAATAATGAAAGAAATGAGAGCAATAAAATTTGGTATTTTTCCATTTCCGGTCAGTAGGGCCTCCAGTGATACCAGCTGTGCTTTCCTGTGTCTCGTGCTTTACTCTGTTTAACACTGGAAGTCGTATATTGACACATGGGGTGTTACGAATCATGTGGAGAAATATGATGAAAATATTATGAAAAATAAGACAGCTGAAAGCATTCCGGGGTTCGAAATGTGTGCTGATCTAAGTTCCTTGGTGCATATCCTTACAAAATCGAGGCGAGAACTAAGAGAAATAGTAAGAGAAGAAGAAGCAAACTGTAAGAAAATAATGTCTGGCCACGACAAGATTCCATGAGAAAATTGGCGGTCCACATCCTTGTCAAACGCGCACTCTCTCTCACACATATTACATCACACATACACACGCGCATGCACTCACATGTAT
>NW_020871107.1:344767-352267 GCF_003789085.1 Penaeus vannamei
GTCGCGGCGCGGGACACTCCGATCATGACTAGTTTCCAAGGAACGAACTGCCCGATCTTTTTCGTGCTCAGCCCGTCTCTCTCGCTCTCGCTCCCGCTCACGCTCTTCCCTCTCACGTCTTTCTCGCTCTTCTCTTTCTCTTCTTTCACGCTCTTCCCGTTCTCTTCTCTCTCGTTCTTCCCGCTCTCTTCTTTCTCGCTCTTCTCTCTCCCGATTTTGTCTCTCCTCTTCTCTCCGCTCCCGCTCGTACATGGCAGCATCAGGCTTCACAGGCCAAGGACCAGGCGTTGGCCCGTATGGTGTCGGTGCCCTTATCCTGTGTGTATAAAGACGATGCCTACCATTAGTTAGAAATTCCTAAATGTTTGCTTATCTCATAATTCAATAAAAATATGAATTTAGTAAGTAATTACTGGGCAATTCCTTTACAATATTCATCTTTGTTAAAAGTATGTTACCATAAAATTCACCATGAATATTCCCCCTCTCAAAAAAGGCAAAATAACACAGAAGTTCGGCAGATGCCTCACTGAACTGGCTTCGAAGTCTTGTAACTAACCTCCAGGCATCATGAGGAGTTGGCTGTGGCACAGTTAACCCTGGCGGTAGGGACTCCCTGGAAAACATTGACCCAGGGGGAGGTCCTGGTATGGATGTGGGCGTTACTCCTACATGGTGGAATCCTGAGGGCGGCGGTGCGGATGGGCCTGGCGGCGCCCCTCCAGGATATCTCATTCCTCCAAGTCCAGGCACAGAGGGCGTAAGGTGATGGCCGAGGAGAGGGGAGTCAAACCGGTGAGACGGACCTGGTCCAGCTAATATAGACGGCCCCAAATCTGGGGGTCTTGGTAAAGTTGGGAAAATGGGCGCCCCAGCCGTAGTGCCCACACCAGGGCCTGGTGGAGGACGCAACAGGTCAGGGCCTCCGAGCTTAGCACCAGGTTTCTCTGGAGTCTGCTTCTGCTGATGGTAGTATATCTCCCAGGCAATGCGCACGTGCATTGCATTCCAGCGACCCGTCTTCTGCAAAGAGAAGGATTCATGAAAAATATTTCTTTATATGCTGAACACACAGACATTCTCTCACGCTCACAAGCACATGTTACAAAAACTTAAAAGTATATGTATGTACTTATACGTATATACAAATATGTGTATAAATGTGTACACACAGTACAACACACGTACACACACACACACACACGTTTATATATTTTTATATATAGTGGTGGCAAAAGAATCTTGAGAACTCAAGTCCCAAACCTATATATTTCCGTGCAGGTTTTGGCTTCCGTTCCTAGGCAACAGAGTGTGTGCAGCTTGTGCTAAATTGTGTGGCTCACTGCAGCTTTCACTGTGCACCAAAATATTTGCAACAACTAATTAAAATACAATTTGCTTAAAGAGAGGATTTTCTGTCCCCCCTTTCATTGTATAAAATTCAAATCACATATAACCCTCGAGATCCTATAAATTCACTGAAAATGGTATGCAAGGAGCTGTTATTCTACAAAAAGTTTTGTGCTTTAGCCTTATTAGAAATAAGCAAGCTCTATATGACCTCAAACATTCTGTAGTCCATATGCCTCCAGGAACCACACTGGAGAAAGTGGCCGCCAGCAGACCACAGAAGACTTCACCAAAAAACACATATATCTAAAGCATGATGTCTAATCCTGCTGTAACAACAGAAACATCTCAACACTGCATCCACGACCTACACAGCAATGTCTCTAAAAGGCCCTCTGTCTACCAGCTGTGAAGGAGCTTCTTCTCATCAACACTATAAAAGAGAAAAATATCTTCAAGAAATACCACCACTGAACACCAGATCACTGGATGAGGGGCCTTCAGAGGTCAGACATGAGACTAGGAGTGTGTCACAGTACAACACCCAGGACACAAAGAAGGCCATAAAGCTTGCAGATAGCATGATGGTACCTTTAGAGCTTCCATAGCCAAAGCAGCACTTACTTGCTTCCCAAGAATGTGACAGTGGTGGTTGATTCTTCAGTACACTCAATCTATGAATGATGAACCCCTGCTCACAGGTAAAAACGAGTAACAAAATTCCTTGACATAATAAAAAATAAAAATAAACTAGTTTGGAGTGGCCAGTATCTCTCCTGACCTAAACTTTGGTAAGGTAATTATTCTCTATTGTTACTTTAGTGTTACATTTCCAATACTATTATACATATAAACTCCTAACGTTACCTCATATTGTGTAAACATAATTGGGCTTTACATGAATGTAGGACAGATTCTTCCTTTGGTTTTCCTATAATTCTGTTTTCTGACATCATGCATGTCAGAAGCATTTGCGCCTTTAGAGTGAACAAATATCTTGCATTTCTAGTTCTGATGAGCAAGAAAGCATAACTGAGTTCTAAAATTTAAACGAAGGTCCCGTGTCGAAGAGAACAACATAGAAGGTTAAGAATTCAAACTGCCGGTAGATAGAAGGGGCAGCACAAGCCCTAGAGGGCATACCATGTCAGAGCACAGGGCCAAATGCCCCTCCTCACCACATGGAATCAGTCGGCCCTGGTTTGGTCTGGGTTGTGCATGAAGGCCATGACAGTTGACCAAACCCTTAATGTAATAATGCAATTCTTCATTTGCCGATCAGTAATCTGCTTCTGATTTGATGGTAAAACCCACAGACATTTTGCAAACATTTAAACTTAAATTTTCACACTACTGCATTTTTCCTAGGAAATGTAGTCACCTTCCATGAAAATAAGTTCTACAAAACAGTTTGGATGCAGCCTTTTGAAATAACTGCCAGACTGTCTCCATACCAAAATGTCCCTCAGACAGTAATGGTCTGGGGGCCGTGTTAGTCCATGATGCAAGCGACTCACACTGAGGAGTCATTCTGCAAAGTATTTAATGCCACACGCAAAGAATGGCCTTGACAACAAGCCCTTGATTTTTCAGTAAGTCTCAGCTCCCTGCCAGGCTTCTTAAAGCTTCTGATGGCTATAAGTATACCTCTCCTCTATCATTAAAGATAAACTACAGGTATTTTGATTTACCACAAATTGAAAATGCCACCACCATATGGACTGTACATAACATACACATATATATATGTAATTAATATACAAGTTACCTAATTCAACACACTCTCACCTTCATCTATTCAATCTCTCACTCTCACTCCCTCACTCTTACAAACTCACTCTCACTCATCCAATTCACTTTCACAATCACAACGTATAATCCTCATCAAATCCTCAATTTGAACATACTGATAAGTACAACTCAGTAACTACATTATATACAAGAAAGAAAAATGATCGTAGCATACCACTGGTTTCCGTTGGCTTGGTTCTCCTATCTGTAAATGGAATTTGAAGCACTTAATTAAAAACACATTCTCAGCAACAACAGTATCTTCTTTAGCCCTTTTAAATATAATTTTCTATTAAAAATAATCAAAGAAAATAACATTCAACCCAAACAGAAGAAGCTTACCTTGGGAGGAACAGATGACAGATGAGAAGGAGGCGCAAAGGTTGAGGTAGGGGGATGAACGATTGGGGTCAACCCTGGAGGATAGCTACTTCCTAGGCTGCCACCAGGCTGGTAGAGACTACTTTCCAGTCCAACTTTGTTAACCTCCTTAAACTGGTTGGATAAATTAGAGTCAGTACATAAAAAAAAAGTTTTCTCTGAAGAAAATAACATGTTTCCATGCACTGTTTGTCCATTTCAGTGTAATCACATGGAATAAAATATAAGAGTGCATTTTACACACGGGAATAAACTTACCAAGGAAGGTGTTGCTGAATGAGAGAAGAGCCCTGATGTACCCGGAGGAGGAAGTGGAGGCGGTGGCCCCATATGCTGCAGCAGATGTTGATGAACATGCGTATGTTGGTGTTGGTGATGGTGCATTTCAGTGCGCAAGAAGGCTGGAGGAGCAGTTAGGCTTCCTAACCCAGGCCCCAAGCCTAAGCTTCTTTCTTGCTGAGCCAAAAACCTGGAATCTAACTCCCTACGCAGAAGATCTGCTTGGCCTGTGGAAACAGAAAAAGCCCTTTATAGGTGAACCCTTCCATGGGAGTGACTTTTAAATCTTACATGTAAATAAATAAATAAATGTGTATATGTGCGCATTCATGGAAACATGTATATAAGTATACATTAGTACAAATATGTGAATGTATATGTATGCGTATGTCCATTTAAGTATATGTAGGTCTATGTATGTGTAAGTATGTATTTATATGTTTACATACATAGACACATACACTCATTAAAAACAGTATCTTTACTCAGATGAAACCAAAATGATCACTAGTAGTGGTATTGATAAAAAAAAAGCTGACATTTGTTTTCAAAGTTCAGAACAGATGAAACTTCATAAAGTGTTCATATAGTATTTCGGAGTTGATATGGCTAAGGCCTCGTATCACAGCAATATTAGCAACGGACACATAGACCAATTGCAATGTCATAACAGCACTTTACTCTGAGGAAAGTCAGCGATACCAAGAAACTGGGTCCACCTGAGACAAGGCCAGAAGTGGGCGCCCTAGATACACGACGGAGGAAGATGATCAAGTAAATGTTACTCAAAATTATAAATCAATGTGCTATATGAAAGGCAAGTAAGGAAGCTTGCTTTGAAGTGCATGAATATCATGAGCTAATGAAAACCACTTGATACTCAGAAGCAACACCCCTCACAGCTGACTGGGTTTAAAGAGGGGGTGAGGCCAGCAGTTAGATGCAACATCCCCTTACCATAAGTAATTTTGTTCCTAGTTGCTTAGAGCAAGCCATAACTGCTGGCAACATCCGGGAGGACTTTGCATCGTGTTAAAGCATCCAGACTGTCAAAAACCACTGGGGTTGGAGAGTTGATCGATGTTATGCACAGCAGATTTATGGTGTCCGCCTATATAGAAATCCTGGACGAGGTGTGTCTACCTTTGGTGAGGGCCATGATGTTACAAAAACCAAAGCCATTTTACCTTGTCTAGGTTAACAGCCACAAGAACAATGCCATGCAGGTGTGGCTTGGGCAACACTCCTAGATTATGCTGTGTCCCATCCACCCAAATTGCCAGATCTCAATCTCACTGAGAATGTCTGAGCACCTATGGGCAGAAACTTCCCCCAAGATCATGCCCACAATTATCATATCGTTGTTGCCCAAGCAATTACAGCATGGAAACAGCTGTGCTCTACAGACAGGTGCCAGTTACCTGGAGTGTTAGTGGCATCCATGAACCATCAACCAAGCTCATGACATAACACAAAACATCAAAAGTATTATACATTTCAAAAACCTTAATTTTTCGTCTTCAATTTGCTTATACAACATCATTACCATGGATTTCATTTAGGATTTAAGGCACTCAGATCATACATAATGTTATGTGAGCAGGGAAACCAAAATCAGGTTGAGCTCCCAGCATTTTTTCAAACCATTTTCATTGTTAAACCATATTGTCAAGTCAGAAAGAGTAAAGATACCTTTTTTAGCAAATGCACATACATACTTATTACAAAATATAGATGTAGATAAAGATATTGACTTAAAGATGGAGGACTGAGGGAGTCTATTTGTGAGAGTGATTGTGTGCCTGAGTGCAGGTAAGCGGGTACATGTATTTGTGGATGTGCTAGTGCCTGTTCTGTGTGCGCAAACCATCTTGTTACTCATGTGCACTATCTGCATTACATTTCAGAACTACGCAAGTTCTCCCGCTTTAATTGACCAATAATTTACATGAAATGGATGGTTTTGTAATATAATCTTATTCTTATGTGGAGCCCTTTTATAGACATAAATTCTATTTTCTCTTATTTCAAATTGATTTGAAAACCTAATATCATACGACCAGAAAATTAATTGCAAGTTTACATTAGCAAAATCAAAGCTAAAACTGTTCACTCATTCTTTTACAGTTCCTTCTATAAACCTGACACACATCTTGAAACCATGTTTTACTGAGGAAGAGTAAATTTTAGCCTTGTTGTTAAAGAAATGCCTTACCCAGAGTAAAACTGTTCACTCATTCTTTTACAATAAACTGTTGAATAAATTTTTAGCCTTGTTGTTAAAGAAATGCCTTACCCAGAGGGTCTGAGGTGATGTGAGAGGGAGGGATAAGTGGAGAGGAGGTAAGCTGCTGCGATGGAGGAAGCGGCGGTGCGAACATGCCCGTGGGCGGCAGGGGAGCTGAGACTGGAGGTGGTGCCAAGGGGAATGATGGCAGGGGCAGCGGAGGCCGATTCAGAGACAATCTGGCAGTACTGGTAGATGGCAAGCTTGAAACCGGGCTGAAAATACAAGGGCATTATAGTACACTCTTAACTTCCTATTAATAATATGGATGATAATCTTTGTATTTTTCTAAAACTCTGCAGGAGTTTTTGCTAATGGAAAGAGGTGGCAGCAGTTCATAATAATGATGATGATGGTGGGCAACAGTGGTGAAGTTGATGGCTGGGGCAAGGGCAGTGATTATGGCTGCAGTAATCATTGTAATGACAGTATATCACAATAGGTCAATGTGGTAATAGCAATGGTTGCACCCAATGCATATAATCACCCTGTCCCCTTTGGCAATAGCAACAAAAGTTAAAGTAGTTATTAGCTATTAGTCTCTTGGCTGAGCATCTAAATCTACCTTTCTGTCAAGGGCAAAGTTGTATTGGTAAACACACTTTTATCCTAAACACAGTAGGACATTTCCAAGCCAGCTTTCCATAAACTGTAACTTAGAGTTAAAAAAAAAAATGTTATTTTGTAAGTGATGACACTGAATTTAAATTAATTGAAGCAACTGAAAGATGAGTTATGATAAATTGGTCCAAGATATAAAATGAACATTCACATCCTAAAATAAAAATGATCACTACCATACTTCAAAAAACAGATTAAATTACAAATGCAAGTTACACTCACCTTGGCCAGGGCCGTGGTAGTGAAGGAATCGTCTGAGCACTACTCACTACGCTGTTTGCTGAACTGTAAGACAAGTCGAGTTTTTCATTTTGCTTTCACTTAAATACTGAATCTTCAACAATTTGTTTATATTTCCCCCCCAAGCCTCAACCCCTGTACTCAGATATTAAATAGAAAAATATCATTCTTAATAATAAAGAAAAGTGTATAGTCCTTTAATTATGTACCATCCTTTCCTAATATTCTTAAAAGACATATATAAATATCGTATCATTTTTTTTTATACATAAATATACAGTTCACATCTGTCAGGTATAGCAGCTTAGGGCAATAGAGATACTTTCTCAATTTCTCAATTCCACAAACAAGTCATAATTGAAAAGATTTTTATTACATGAAGGTTATTTGCTAAACAGTGATCTATCAATTTTTTGTCTTCTAACATTTATCATTTGTGTTTTGTATCACAGGGAATTAAATAAAGAATTTCTCATTAAAGAAGGTAAAGAATAATACAAGTGAGGGGCTATTTTCGCTGCCCTTTCCTAGAGAACAATCCTGATCCTGTG
>NW_020871107.1:362267-364767 GCF_003789085.1 Penaeus vannamei
TAGTAACAATAGTAGTAGTTGTAGTAATAGTAGCAGTGGTAGTAATAATAGCAGTAGTAATAATAGTAGTAGCAGTAATAATAGCAGTATATAGTAGTCGTAGTAGTAGTACCAGCAGTAATAGTAGTAGTATTAGCACTAGTAGTAGTAGTAGTAGTAGTAGTAGTAGTAGTAGTAGTAGTAGTAGTAGTAGTAGTAGTAGTAGTAGTAGTAGTAGTAGTAGTAGTAGTAGTAGCAGCAGTTGTACTAGTAGAAACAGTAGTATTAGTTGTAGTAGCATTATTATCATTATTTAGATTAGTATAGTATAGTAGTACTAGTAGTAACAGTAGCACTAGCAGTAGTAGCAGCAACAGCAGTAGTAGTAGTAGTACTAGTAACAACAGTAGCAGTTGTAGCAACAGCAGTAGTAGTAGTAGTACTAGTAACAACAGTAGCAGTTGTAGCAACAGCAGTAGTAGCAGCAAAAATTATTGATGAATGGCAATGGTAAACCCTGAAAATGACGACGACGACGGCGACGAAACCGCCCTGGCTGCCCAGCCGACGGCGCCGAGCGGAGCCCCTGGCGCAGCGCCCCTCGAGCAACAGCGCCGGACACCGCCACGTGGAAGCCCGCCCGTGCAGGCCGCCCCTCCGCCGCTGCACGGGGCCGCCCGGGGCTGGAGCCCGGCGGCGCCCACTCCGGGCGAGGTGGCAGCCAGTAACTGTGCTAGTGGCGGCCGTAAAGGAATGGTGTAAAACTTTTATGCTGGCCATTACTCCACGACAACTGCCCCGTGCGCTCGCGACGCAGCATAAAACGTATAAACCGTCACATAAACCAGAGAATAAAACGCATAAAACTCCGCATAAAACCGCACAAGAACGTTTTATCAGAGACTGGCTGAGCGCCGCCCACCGCCGCCTCCGCTCGCCGCCGGCCCCACCGCCCGCGCCGCGCCGCTCGTCGAGAGGCAATTAGCCCTCCGATGGCACTCCGACCGCGGCCGCCCCGTCGAGGCTGACCTCCTGACCTCCTCCGTCATCCCTGCCAATCCTGCTCCTGCTGCTATTATTCTTATTGTCAGTCATCACTGCAATTATCATCTTCATCTTTCTCCCTCTTTATCACGATCACTTGCCCATCTCTCCCTTCCTCTCTCCAACTACCCCCTCCCTCCCACCCCACTCTAACTACAGCTTCTCCTCTTCCACCTCCTCCCCCTCCTCAACTCCATATGCTCCTCCTCCACCAGCTCCTCCTTACCTCCCCCCCCTGCTCTTCACCTCCACCTCTCTACTCTCTACCCTCCCCTTGCCCTTCCCATCTCCCTCCCCCCCGCCTGAAACCGAGGGCGTCAAGTCCACCCACAAAGGAGCCATTATAATTTCAAAACACATTAAATTCGTCTTTATGAAGTGCCCTCGTGGCTTATAAGGCCCTGCAGTGATATAACATAATGGCCGTATCAGACCCTTTTCGTGCAGTCGGTCCAGCAACCTGAAATGACGGAATCAGCAGCTTTTCAAACATAAATGGAGTCGTATTTTCTCCAGCTTATTGACAGCCTCGCAAGTGAATGAGCATATATCACTGACATATTAGATTTTACCGCCTCATAAACTCCCATTGCTAATACGTAGCGTTACTTTCAGAAAAGCGGACAACCTTAAAGCTGTGGAATATGCAAAGCAGAAAATTCGAGTTCTTTATATGTTGCTTTTAAACATTTGCTTTTCACAGAAGAGTCCAATAATGTTTATTATGAATGTTTGAGTGCAAGCGGTCTTCCTCCTCTCTGAGAGAGCGGAGGAAGGAAGAAGAAAAGATGAGAGAGTAGGAGAGAAAGCGAAAGGGGGGAGGGATGGAAAGGATAAGGAGGGAGGGAGAGGGGAGGGAGAGGAGGGAGGGAGAGAGAGAGAGAGAGAGAGAGGGAGGGAGGAGAGAGAGAGAGAGAGAGAGAGAGAGAGAGAGAGAGAGAGAGAGAGAGAGAGAGAGAGAGAGAGAGAGAGAGAGAGAGAGAGAGAGAGAGAGAGAGAGAGAGAGAGAGAGAGAGAGAGAGAGAGAGAGAGAGAGAAGAGAGAGAGAGAGAGAGAGAGAGAGAGAGAGAGAGAGAGAGAGAGAGAGAGAGAGAGAGAGAGAGAGAGAGAGAGAGAGAGAGAGAGAGAGAGAGAGAGAAGAGAGAGAAAGAGAGAGAGAGAGAGAGAGAGAGAGAGAGAGAGAGAGAGAAGAGAGAGAGAGAGAGAGAGAGAGAGAGAGAGAGAGAGAGAGAGAGAGAGAGAGAGAGAGAGAGAGAGAGAGAGAGAGAGAGAGAGAGAGAGAGAGAGAGAGAAAGAGAGAGAGAGACCGAGAAAGAGAGAGAGAGAGAGAGAGAGAGAGAGAGAGAGAGAGAGAGAGAGAGAGAGAGAGAGAGAGAGAGAGAGAGAGAGAGAGAGAGAGAGAGAGAGAGAGAGAGAGAGAGAAGTGAGAAAGAGAGAGAGAAAGAGTAAGAGAAGAGAAAGAGAAAGAGAGAGAATG
>NW_020871107.1:374767-397267 GCF_003789085.1 Penaeus vannamei
CGAATTCACGAGAGACGCTCGCGCACTAAGAGGGGAAGAAATAAAACGAAAAACTAAAAAAAAATAAAAACGAAAAACTACGCGCCAGCCTCGTGTGTTCGCCTGTCCCCGTGGAGCGGTCGGCGGCAATTATCATGTGACACTGCGGGGACCTGGAGGATGGCACCAGGGGAGGGGGGAGGCGTCTGGACACGGGGGGCAACCAGGCACGCGGAAGGAGGGACGGGGGCCTCGGTGAGGAAAGAAATGGGAGATGGTGATGGTGGTGATGGTTGGTGATATTATATATGATAATGATGATGATGAATGGTGATGATTACTATAATAATGAGATGAATTGGAGGAGGATTACTGAGGACGTGAGGAGAGAAGAGGAGAGGAGGAGGAGGAAAAAAGAACGAGGGACGAGGATGATAAAAAAATATATACCGGAATCCGATGGAAATTTTGGGAAGGAGCCGCTTTCCGCCCAACGAATCCCCCCCTCGCGCCCGCCGACATCCGAATCCGGCCCCTGGAAGCGACCCGGAAAGTCGCATCTAGTCTTTCACGCTCCTCCTGGTGTTTTAGCATCTGGCCTGCCTTGGGGTCTTGTCTAAGGGTCTCCGGATAAAATAAAATGAGGAGGAGGAGGAGGAGAAAAAGAGAAGGAGAAGGAGGAGAGGAGAAGAAGAACGAAAAGGAGGCGAAGAAGAAAAATTAATAGTAAGGTGAGAAAGAGAAGCAGAAGAAGAAAGATGAGGAGGATGAAGAAGGAAAAGGAGATGAAAGCAAAACTAATAAAGTAAAGAGAAAGAGAAGGCAGAAGAAGAAAAAGAAAAAGGAAGACGAAAAACAAATAGAGAAGGAAAAGCAAAAGCAAAAAAGAACAAGCAGAAGAAAGAGAAAAATAAAACACCCTGACGAGCGGGGGAGCGGGCCCCGGCGAGCGAGTGCGCCACGCGGCGGTCCTTGGGCCACCCCCGGACCCGGTGGCAACGAGGAGACGCCCGTCTTCTCACACGCATCTGCCCCTGCTGACGAGAGAGAGAGAGAAGCAAGAAGAAAGAGAGAAAGAGGAGAAAGACGAAGAGAAGAAAGATGCGAGAGAGAAAGAGAAGGAGAGAGAAAGACGAGAGAGAGACGAGAGAGAGAAGAACGTAGAGAGAGAGAGGAGCCGAGAGGAGATGCGAGAGAAGAAAGAGAGCAGAGAGAGAGAGAGAGAGACAGTGAGTAAGGTGGGAGGCAGGGGGGGGGGGGGGCGTGGCGGCTGGAAAATTAAAACTCCAATATTAAGCTGATGGGCGCGGAACTGGCGGCGCGGATCGCCCCTTTTTTTTTTCTTTTTTCTCTTTTTCTTTCTTTCTTCGTCCACTTTATAATTAGACGCCGCTGTGATGCTGAGCCCATGCGTTACGTGGACAATAATCCGTGGGAGCCGGCTGCGGCCTGGCCAATGCCAGGCTCATTTTCTATCTAGATCTCTTCTGTCTGTTCTGTCTGTATCTGTCTGTCTGTCCAGTATCTATCTGTCTCCTTAGCATCAAATCTATCTACCTGTTTCTCATTCCATCTATCTAATCTGTCTGTGTCTATCTATCCTGTCTGTATCTTATCTATCTATCTTGTCTGTATCTATCTATCTATCTGTCTCTATTTATCTATCTGTCTGCCTGTCAATCTATCTTATCTGTCTGTATCTATATATCTGTCTGTATCTATCTATCTTCTGTCTGTAATTCTATCTATCTGTTCTGTCTGTATCTATCTATCTAAGTTCTGTCTGTCTGTATCTATCTGTCTGGTCTATCTATCTATCTGTCTGTCTGTATCTATCTATCTATCTGTCTGTCTCTATCTATCTCTCTATCTAATCTATCTGTCTGTCTCATATTCTATCTGTCTGTCTCATCGATCTATTTATCTATCTATCTATCTGTCTGTCTCCTTAGATCTATTTACCATTCGATCCATCTCTGTAGATCCGTCCGTCTATTTTAACTTCTTTTCCACACGAACGAAAAAGATGAAAATGAATGAGAAAGTAGAGGGAGGAGGAAGAAATGTAAGAGGGAGAAAGAGGAAGAGATGAAGGAAGATGAGAAGGGGGAGGGAGTAAGAGAAGGGAAGAAGGGGGGGGGAAGGAGAGAGAGAGGAGGAAAAGGAAGAGGAGGGAAGAGAGGGGATGAGGAATAGGCGGGGAGGCGGGGGAAGTAGTGATAGCGGGAGATAGGCAATGAGTGGAGGTGAGCAGAGGGAGGGGGAGGAAGAGGAGGCAGGAAAAAGAGGATGAGGAGGAATAGGCGGAAGAGGGAAGGAGGAGGGGGAGAGCAAGGAAGGGGGGAGGAGAGAGGAGGAGGAGGAGGCAGGAGGAGGATGAGGAGCCAGGGGAATCGGAGGAGGAGAGGATAAAGGAGATTAAAGAAGACGAAGAAAAAAGAGGGCAAGACGCCAAGATAATTGCATAAGGAAGATGAAGAACCAGAAGTAAACCGAGAAGAAAAAGAACAAGAAAAAGAAAACACTGATTCCACGGAAGAGGAAGAAGAAAGAGTGGCAGCAGAGGAGGAGGAGGCGAGAGGAGGAGCGAGGAAAAAGGAGGAGGGGAGAAGGAGAAGGAGGAGGAGAGGCAGGCAGGAAGGGCGACAGAGGGGGAGGAGGCGAGGCGGAGCTAAGCGAGGAGGAGGAGAGGAGGGAGGAGAAGCAGGGGAGGAGGCCAGGAGGAGGGCGGAGGAGGAGGAGTTTATGGTATGAGGAGCGTTTTTGTGAGGAAAAAAAAGCCCAAGAAGACACGAAAGCAAGCAAAGCAGGAACGAGAGCAGGCAGAAGACCAACGACCAAAGGCCTAAAGATAGCTAACGAAAGAAGATAGAAGACCCGCAACGAAGCTACCAGCCACAGCAACCGAAGAAGAAGAAAGAAGAAGCAACCGCCAAGAAGAAGGAAGAGGAGCGAGAGGGGAGGAAGGAGGAAGGGGCGAGGGAGACGGGACGGAGGGGAGGAGGAAAGAAGGAAGAAGAAGAAGAAGAGAAGAAGAAGAAGCGAACCGAAGAAGAAGAAGAAGAAAAGTAAGAAGAAGAAGAAGAAGAGAAGGAAGAAGAAGAAGAAAGAGAAAAGAAGAGGAGGAGGAGAGGAAGAAGAGGAGGAGGAAGGAGGGGAGGAGGAGAAGGAGAAGGAGGAGGGGGAGGAGGACAGGGCGAGCCAAAGGAGGAGGAGGAGGAGGAGGTTTTGCCTTGGCGCGAGAGAAGGAAAATATAATTCGGGGTTGCGTGTCCGCCGCCGCAATTACAGCTTAATTGGTCGTTACGCGCATAATCATCCAGTTATTAATTGTCTCGTTTGTTACGTCCAATATAGTGTACAATCCCAAACGCTGTTATTAAGCATGATTACAAGATTGCCCCGCTAATGAATACTTGCATCTTATTATTAGGCCGAAAATTCACAAGCGGGGCTGATACATCAAGCCCAGCGCCAGCCCACGGCCCGGGACCGCCCCCGCCAGCCCACGGCCCGGGACCGCCCCCGCCAGCCCACGGCCGGGCCTGGCGACGCGGCCGAACCAGGAGCCACAGACGCGAACCGAAGAGGGGAGGGTCTTACCTTGTCTCCTTCGCTCTCGCTATCACACTGCAAAGGAGAGAGAGAGAGAGGCGTTAGAACATCGCATCGGATTAAAATTTAAGACTTGATTCTAAAGCATGTAAGAATATACATTTGGGTAAGAATTTAACACTGTGCTAAAGGGAGATGAAAGAAATAAAGGAAGTACATTTGTGCAAGAATATCACACCGTATAAAATTTATAATTAATGATAAAATGAGAAAATTGAATAAATACAATAGTGCAAGACCATCACATCCTATGAAACCGAAGATAAATGCTCAAAACAGAACAAAAAAGAAATGCAACACACTATGTAAATCAAAAACTTAACGGTAAATAAAAAAATAAAAAAAACCCAAGACAGACGCCCCTCTAAGAGACGAATCCCCTCGACCAAACAAACAGAGCCCCATGCTGCCAGAGCTCGCCCGTGACAAACCCGGAGGACTGAGAACTACGGAAGCAGAACCGCCGCGGCATTGGCCACCGACCGACCGCTCTGGCTCGTCACCGCACACTCAGGGAAGCCATAGGGCGCCGCGGTGGACAGGCGCCGACCCCAGCGAGGGCTTCGTCGGGGCGCGATGAGCCCCCAAAACATCTATTGGCCATGGACGCTCATTACTGGTTTCCGTTCGGCCCTCAACCCCTTCTAAGGTCTCTTTCCTGCTTCTTCTCCCCTCTCTCCTTTCCTCCTCCTCCTTCCCTCTCCACTCTCCATCTCCTCCTTCCTCTCCCTCTCCCTCTCCTCTCTCCCTCTCCTTCCTCTCCTTCTCCCTCGGCACCCGCAGCCCGCCTCCCGGCCCCGAGGCCCCGGCTAAAAGGGTCTCGTCATGTATACATACCGAGCAGCTCCTAAAAAGGTCAAGAGACACTCAGGCGGCCACTGGAAACTTCAAAAGGGAGGCCGTAATAACGTCTTTTGACTCGTTTCATCCGGCCGCCCGCCCGCCCGCGCCGAAGCCCCTCCCGCCCTTGCTTATCAGCGGTCGCAAAGCCCTCCCTCCTCGCGGGCCGCAGCTCTTGACAGCGCACGTCATTTGACGCTTGACACCCCCTCCCCCCCTCGTCTCTCTCCCTCCTTTTCTCTCCCTCCGCCCGGACCGCAATCACCCTCTGGCTCGCCTCTCCTCCGAGCGAGACAATAAAAGCGCCGCTTCGACACATACTTGGCAACCGCGCGCAACTGACGCGATCTTCATTTTCAAAGCCTAATAATAATCCGGCGCGGCGAAAAAGTTTAATGACTTCGTAGCCATCACAACGGAACACACGCGGACAAATTACCTCGCAGACAATAAGCAATTATCCGCAATGACAGCGGGCGAATTTGTCAACCGAGGCAATTACGCCCCGACGCAAGACACCAATTAAAGCGCTGTCAAAACAAATGTCCGTTTACATCTAAATGCCTGATGACACTCGTAATTAAACAGATGACTGGCGATCCGGATCCGTCGGCAGCAAAAAGCGAGCTGGAAATTGCATCTAACCAATTACATTTAATTGACTAAAACCGCCAATTTGTCCAAATCCCTTCGGCAAACAAATAATAACACGAATGAAAAAACAACCTTTGTAACTGATGCACTCCTGCAATTAATTTTCCTAATCATCAATGGACACTTGACGCGAGAGTGCCTCCGCCGCGTTGCAATGCTCATTGGAAAACATTAGCTCTCCAAAGTTGCCTTTTTAAATCAATATCACCCAAGCCTTTTTCAAACAGAAATCGCAGTGATCAATGGCTGCTGCAACCAGTGCATCTCCCCTTTGCAGAACACTGTTTGGAGCTTTGCGGACGTGGTTGTTTGTCTTCGCGTTGTATTTGGTTCAGCTGGAGCTTTCTGTTCCCGGCACCTGGCGAAGCGGCGATCGCACACCTGCCTTTGAGGGACGGCGGAAGCCCCTCGGAGGGGGCCCTCCCCCACCCGCCGATAAGGAACAGACCTGCCCGACGCCTTCGAGTTTGTTTTACAGAGACAGCGAAAGAGCCGCCCGCAGAACGAAGCCGGGCGTCTGGACGGGTGACTCCGCTCCGTCCTTGCTCCCTTTCACGGTCTCCGGGAAGGGGAGGCGGAATCCCCGAGGCGTTCGTCCAGGCAGCCAATGCTCTCCAGAAGGCTGCCCTGGAATGCAGCTTCGAGGTTTCACTTCCCAGCGGCCCCTGTGACTCCCTCTGCGCCCACGGCGGAGGGCGAGTCCTCCCTGCCCTCCGCCCGCAAGCGCCTGCACTCCGGAGTCGGCGAGAGGCTCCCGGGAACCCAATTTCTCGCAAGGTCACTTTATCGGCCCGTAAACACCTCGGGCGATACCGGCTGGAATCCAATGAGGGCGACTCCGCTGGATGAAGAGGCACGCCTGCCTCCGCCTCGCACGGAACAAGGATAAAATCGCACCATCAGGCGCGGAGCGGAGGCGGCAACGGCCGTAAAAGCCGCGGGGGGCGTGAGGAAGCGAGACAAGTGTTAACAGACGGCTGGGGGCGAGATGAACGCCCCTGTGGCAGCCATCCCACGGCCTCGCAGGGGAGGGACGCCTCAGGTGCGCAGCTGCGGGGCCTCTGCCCGGCCAGAAGACTGCCCGACGAGCAGGGCCTCGCATGCATAATGGATCAGGCTTCAAAATGATATTTCCTCGAAATTTATAGCCCAGCGAATGACCGCACCGTCGAAGTTTTTACCCGTTAACCAGGCAGTTCCCAGGGCCGCCCGACGCACCAGCTAAAACCTTATCACAATCCCAACTCGAGGCGCGACCACGCAGCAGACGCTGCCATCGCCGCTGCTCGGGAGACAGAATGGGGGCGCAGCAGCACCACCATCTAACAGAGGCGGCATCGTCGACCAATGTCCCGCATAAAGCATTGAAAAGTCGCGTTTTCCTCGGGCCCAAAATGTCCCCGACTCGGCCCGAGGGACGAATCAGCCCGCGCAAATGGCCGCCCTCCCAGTCCATGGCGTGTACATCCCCCTGAACCGTGCATCTCATCACCCAGAGACACACACACGCAGGGCAGGTATGCTTCTTCCCGGCTCACCCTTTCCACCTCCTCTGTTCTGACACACGCACACGCATAGAGATAGCGTTAACAATATGCATGCTTGCATGCAAACGAGCGTGCCTGTTTATGCGCGTGTGTGCACGCGCGTTTCGAATATTTGCACATGCATGTACAATGTGTTTACTTCTTTTATGTAAACACAGTCTGCTATGTAACAGAGGAGGGAGAGGAGAGGGAGAGGAGAGAGGAGAGAGGGAGAGGGAGAGGGAGAGGGAGAGGGAGGGAGAGGAGAGAGGAGACGAGAGGAGAGAGAGAGAGAGAGAGAGAGAGAGAGAGAGAGAGAGAGAGAGAGAGAGAGAGAGAGAGAGAGAGAGAGAGAGAGAGACAGAGAGAGACACACACACAGACACAGACAAGCAAACAGAGCCAGCCCGGCGAGCGGCGGCCGGCAGCAGCGCGTGGTTCGGAGCCGCAGCAGCGCATCCCTTCGCCAACCCTAAGCGGAGCGAGCGGCGGCGCAGGGCGGCCGCGGCCACCGACTTTGCATAGCGAATTACACAGTAGCCTTTGGAGAGAGAGATGGCGCCAGATACACAGCGCCGCGGACTCGCTCTCCATGCGCGCGGCCGCCTCTGTGTGTGTGTGTGTGTGTGTGTGTGTGTTGTGTGTGTGTGTGTGTGTGTGTGTGTGTGTGTGTGTGTGTGTGTGTGTGTGTGTGTGTGTGTGTGTGTGTGTGTGTGTAAGTGGTGTGTGTGTATAAGTGTGTGTGTGTATAAGTGTGTGTGTGTGTGTGTGTGTATGTGTGTGTGTGTGTGTGTGTGTGTGTGTGTGTGTGTGTGTGTGTGGTGTGTGTGGTGTGTGTGCGTGTGTGTATAAGAGTGTGTGTGTGTATAAGTGTTGTGTGTGTGTATGTAAGTGTTGTGTGTATAAGTGTGTCTATGTGTGTATAGTGTGTGTGTATAAGTGTGTGTGTGTGTGTTGTGTGTGTGTGTGTGTGTGTGTGTGTGTGTGTGTGTGTTGTGTGTTGTGTGTGTGTGTGTAAGTGTGTGTGTGTGTGTGTGTGTGTGTGTGTGTGTGTGTGTGTGTGTGTGTGTGGTGTGTGTGTGTGTGTGTGTGTGTGTGTGTGTGTGTGTGTGTGTGTGTGTGTGTGTGTGTAAGTGTGTGTGTGTGTGTGTAAGTGTGTGTGTGTGTGTAAGTGTGTGTGTGTGTGTGTGTGTGTGGTGTGTGTGTGTGTGCGTGCGCGTGCGTGCGTACGCACCCCCTGCCCCCCCCCCCTTTTCAGCTCATCCATTTCTGCCCGAAAGGAGAAGCCCCTCCCGCTTCACTTTCCCGACCCCAAACCCCCAACAGCTGCCGTTCCGTTCGCCAAACTCGCCCCGAATGAAACCAAAACCCTTTTAATCGGCGCCTTTTGTGCTATTCATTATTCCCTCCGAACATGACGGAGTCACTCCCACGCCCACCCAATGCGCGCCCTTGCCTCGTCCCTCATATTCGCCGTCTGCTGTTGTCTACTTTAAATCGCTTTCTTGTTCCCTTGTGACGCTTTCTTCTACATCGCAGAATTTGGGATAAAAATGCACACTTAGGATTCCGTTTTCTGATACACTTGTCTAAAAAAAAAACATATATGGAAGCAAAAAAAAAAAAAAAAATAACAAACACTGGAACGTCCCTGCCCCCAGCTCTGCAACCCCTCCCCCTCCCCCTCCTTCCCTGACGCCAACGCCAAGGGAAAAACAACAGGACTGTCCCTGCAATCAACCACCATATCCTTCTCCGTTCGAAACCCCACCGAGAGACTGCCTCCCCCCCCCCCCCCCTTCTTCCCCGGAGTGCCAGGCCCTCCGCCTGGGTGCCATCCATCAGCCGAGGAGGCGGCCTGGACGACCCGGGCCTTTTATCGCCTCGGAGGGCAATTAACGACCATTATCCCTGACGCGGCGTTCATCCATCAGGCGACGGGCGCGAGACACGGCCCCGCCCGCCACGCCGCCCGGCCAGCCCCCGCACGCCCATCGCACGCGCATCTGGTCCTGTTTACTCTCAACCTCGCCCTGGTTCCTTCGCATATGTTAGCGGGATTACGATCGCCTTTTCGCTGGCGTTCGCCTCCCGCCGTTCCTCGTCCTCCTCTCCCCGCCGTCCTCCGTTCCTCGATTCCTGCCCATCCGTCTTCCTCCACGGATCGCTTTGTTCTTGCGTGCCTTGACAAACTCCCCGACCCTTCCCCTACCCTTCCCCTCCTCCTCCTCCCCTCCCCCTTTGAAGGACTCTTCTCCCAGCCCCCTCTCCCCCCCTCCCCGTCCGCCGCGATCGTGTTTATGCCCGCGATGTGGCCGGAGATAAGGGCGGCGGAGGACGTAACTCAGCGCCGCCGTCCCCCGCGGCAGCGACTGGCCGCACACCTGCCCCCGTCCAGCAGCGGGCGCGAGCGACGGGCGTCTGCAGGAGGAGCCCCGTCGCCCACGCACGGGCGGCGTCGTGCCCGTCCCGCTGCCGGCACAAAGGCGGCGCGTGACACTGGCATTATGTGGCGGCCCTTATCTCAACAGTCGTTGGTCTGGCCGCGGGGACTTGGCAATATGCAATAAACGTTACGAGCGGCTATATCTTGCGCGATGGCAGCGGCCGCTTCCTTATTTGTCATGCTCGGGCCCGAAAAGGAGGCATTAGCCAGCAAAACATGAGATGCTTCCTTTGTCGAGTTAACGCAGAACAATCGTTCCGGCTTTATTAACATTGCTACATAAAAGAGCTCTTAATCAAAGTGTTATCGACGACGAGAAGATTCAGCAGACACTTCCATAAAACAAATCACTTTTGCGCAGATATGCAGCACGGACAAAAACCACCAGCACGACTCTCAGGGAAGCTTTTCGGGCCCGACGCGCCAGCACCGACCCTCCGCCAAGACAAGGAGGCGCTTCTGCTGCCTCTCCCGCTTAACGCTCGTACAAGGTGACCTCCATTATTTATGAACACGAAATCTAATTGGATCTTTCGACTCAGGTTGTATGACCACGATCGGTGCGAAACCTTAAAACCTGTTCAAACCTGCTCCTCTCATGCGGAAGAACACTCAACCCTAATTAACTGTCCAAAGACGTGTATGATACGCACACCCACGGACGTATGTAACCCCATTAAGGACGTGTGTACACTCGAGCCACTGCAAGGATCTGATCAGGGCCAATTAGCAATATAATCAACAAGTAAGATAATAACTATGTCCATCCTCTATATTAACATGACCACAAGACTAGCATGCTCAACGGTAATCACAAATTAAAACGTGGCTGAGACTCTAAACACCCCGATCCCTTCTGCCGTGAAACGCCTTCAGACACAAAATGCAAATGAAGTCATTCAATCATCATCATGTCCCGGTTCTTCTCCCCCAATCAACCAATCCGTAAACCTGGCCGGCCTGCCTCCCGTGTCGAAGGAGGCGATGGCGGGGAGGTGTCACTCAGACTGTCGCCGACACCGCGCCGACACCAATTAGCTGCCAGTTCGAAGTCGGTTCCTATCACAGCCGCGAGTGAGGAAGGGTCTCCGGCGGTCAATCATCGGAGGAACAGGCCGTCGGGAGGAAGCGGACGACGTGAGGACGCCTTGCTGACGCTGACGAAGGAAACGTTCACGAGACGACGAAGGGGGCGATGTCGTCACACTCAGAAGGATCCACACTGAGGAGAAGTCAGTCCAGAACGAGGCCCCTACACCGGCGGAGTCCTCTAACTCCCCCCCCCCCCCCCGTGGAAAGCGAGCAGACAAACGAGAAAGAAACACGGCAGACAGCAGGAACGGCCGACCAGCCTGGGAATACTCCCCGGCGCGCCCTTCCCTCCGCGCCCCGGCACTCCGCAACCGGATGGAAGGCTCCCCAGTCTATCGGCGCAGGATTAATACGTAACATCACCGGCCGTAAAAGTCCGCCCGCGTCCCCGCCGCCCCTCTCGCGCTCACATTATAAATCCTATCGATACGGCGCCGCATGACTGATAATTTTCAATTCACGAGCATCGATTATTTGAGGGAATGTCATAAACGTCGACATTAATCTCTTTTTATGCGGCGCGATAAGGGCGGGGGTAGTTAGCACCCGCAGCCCCGCTCCCGACGCCACGGCTGCGCGGGGGGGAGCCGCGGCGGCCGGGGAGGCCCTTGGACGAGGCGCGGGAGGGCGGGGAGGCCGGGAGGCCGGGAGGCCCTTGGACGAGGCGCGGGGGGGCGGGGAGGCGGGGAGGCCCTTGGACGAGGCGGGAAGGGCCGGGGAGGCCGGGGAAGGCCACGGGGAAGGGGCCGCCCTGGAACGCCCTCCGACAGCTTAACAAAGAGGCACGACCTCCTGACAGGGCGGCCTCTGACCCGGCGGGCGGGCGGGCCGGTCACCCCGAGACCGAGATTTACGAGAGGCTCCGACCCGAACCAGATGCCACGGCCCGACACGCCACGACTGCTCTGATGCTGTCGGGGCGATAATGCCGAAGACCGTATATCTCGGCCCGACACAGGAGCAGTGGGACAAGCTGCCAGCACTTCAACCCCGTCGCGGAGCAAACTCACACTATATCATTCCACGCACAAAAAAAAAAAGATTTATGGCTTTTTCTCCCCGAATAAACCTACACAAAAACCACCGCGCAACGGTCTATAAACAAAGGCTGATCCACCTAAACCCAATACTTTTTATCCCACGCGTCTTTGGCGATGTTTACGGCGGGGCGAATCGCGCTCGGAGTCCTCGGTCTCGCCCTGTCAGCGGAGCGAGTTACGGCCGCACGGACTCCCGCTATCTCCGCCGTATTTCAGACCTGTCGATGGCCAACCGAACATCCGTTAAAAAATGAATAAAAAGCTAAACCCTCGCGCGAAAGCCTCCTCGTCATCCGAACGGCCTGCCACGGCGCTCGATCCCCGGGGACACGGACCCCCGCCGCCCCCGCCCCGCCGCCCGCCCCCGCGCCGGCCCTCGCCTCCCGCGTCCCGAGGGAGGCGTCGTCTTCCCCGGGATGAGCCGGCCCCGACGCGCTGATCCCGCCGCCCGCGCCCTCCCTCCGGACCTGATCCCGGGCCGTAAACAAGTTAGAGGCGCGGCTGCACTTCCTCCCGCCGACGGAAATCCCCTGTCAATAAAGTTACTCTTTTATGGCTCGACATCGCGCGTATAAAAGGGATAATGGCCTGAGGTATTTATCGGCCGAACTGCTTCAGCCTCCGCCGTCAGGCAGCTATCAGGGCATAAAACCCCGACATAAAGGACGTCAATATCAAATAAAGTCTCGCGGAACGACACGCGGGCCGGCGCGGGCGGCACTTCCGGCCCGCATCACGCGCGATAAAGGCTTGTTTCGCCGCCCGCCGCGCCAGCCCCGCGCCCAATAATGACGAGATGGAAGTTGGGACGGCGAAATATGGCGCTCTGGCCCTTAATGACACCTGACGAAGGAGATTCTGCCCCTGGGATCAGACGCACTCGTAGACCCTCCATCCCCTCGGCAGCAGCAGGAGGAGGAAGGAGACAAGCCATCATCACTATTGGCATTTTGTTCTTCGTCGTCATCAACGTGGTAATCACAATCAGCGCCAATGTTTTTGTTACAACCATTGTTATTGTTGCTGCCAGTGCCTTCCTTATTCCGTTAGCAGTTCTGCTGACGTTGCAGATGCTAGTACGACCAATGAAAATAACAATAGTAATGATGATAGTGACAGTGATAGTGATAATAATAATAATACAAATATAGATTATAATAATAAAAACAAAAAATAACAGTAACGGTGAATCGAACCCTTTTCCCCTGTCATCCTGCACTCCCTCCCTCCTCCCTCCCTCCTCCCTCCTCCCTCCAGCCCGAGCTCCAGCAGGAGGGGAAATCCAGCGAGCTTCCCCTTGCACGGCCCGTCCCGCCGTGATGGAAAGGCACTCCATCTCAGGAGAGCTTTCCAGGCCCGAACGACGGCCCTCCAAGAAGCTGAAGCTGGCCCAAGGCTCCGGGGCCATGCCTTTCGCGCCCACGGAGGAGGACGGCTCAGGCTCTGCCCCTCGGGGATTGCGAGCTGCAGCGTGGGGCTCCGAGTGTCACCCGCAGCCACGACCGCAGATTTTCGGACAAACCTTCCCTGACCGGCCTCGAGGGCATCATCTAAGAAGGCCGTAGTCCCCCACTCACTCACTCACTCACTCACTCACTCATTCACTTACTCATTCACTCACTCACTCACTCTCTCGCTCCCAAAATAATAAAACTCGAGACCCCACAACAGCAACGTTCCTCTATGGATACACGAGCACCTGTTCTGCAGCTGAGGGTCTGGTTCCAGGGCACTGAGATACAGCCAGAAAATGCAATAGCCAACAGCCGCTCGCGCTTCTTGGCCAAAGCCACTGGGCTCCTCGCTGGCTAAACACCTCAGCTGCTCCCCTGGCGAACTTTCCAGCCTAGAGCCCTCTGTCTTGCTCTCCTGCGCCTCTCTCGCTCTCCGAATGTCAGTTAAAAGAGCACCGTGAGAAAGCAAGGGAGAGGAGAGATACAGAAAGGAGGGAGAGGGGGGGAGAGAGCGAGAGAGAGGGAGAGAGAGAGCGAGAGAGAGAGAGAGAGAGAGAGAGAGAGAGAGAGAGAGAGAGAGAGAGAGAGAGAGAGAGAGAGAGAGAGAGAGAGAGAGAGAGAGAGAGAGTGAGAGACAGACAGAGAGATTCCCAAGTTTTAACAAACCGAGTGCCAACAGCCCTTATGAAATGATCGCTCTCCAACACCTCCGCCCCCCCCCCCAACCCTCCTCCTCCCCGTCCCCCTCCCCCGTCGCCTCTACACCATCCGGCCCCGTGTCCTCTCCCGCGCCGCTCTCGCGCTGTATCTCGAGGCGCCCTCCATCTCTCATCAGGGGCCCTTCACGCGCACTCCACACCCACTTGGCAGATTCCGCCCCCTCCCCCGCGGCCCTCTCCCCCTCCCACCCCCTCCCCCTCCTCTCTCCCCCCCACTCGCTGCCTCTGTCGTCTCCCAGGAGGAAGTAAGTATGCACTTGGGGCTCAGACTGAGCAAGAGGGATTGGGAAAGGGCGGGGAGGGAAGGAGGGAGGGAGGGAAGGAAGGAGGAAGGAAGGAAGGAAGGAAAGAAAAGAGGGAGGGAGGGAGGGAGGGAAGGAAGAAGAAAGAAAGAAAGAAAGAAAGAAAAAGAAAAAAGAAAGAAAGAAAGGAAGGAGGAAGGAAGGGGGAGAGGGAGAGAGGAGAGAGAGAGAGAGAGAGAGAGAGAGAGAGAGAGAGAGAGAGAGAGAGAGAGAGAGAGAGAGAGAGAGAGAGAGAGAGAGAGAGAGAGAAAGAGAAAAAGAGAGATAGAAAGGAGAAAAGAGAGAGAGAGAGATTGAGAACGGAAGAGAGTCCTTTCCCTACCGCATCTAACCCCTACCCCACCCCACCAACCACCCCTACCCCTACCCCATACCCAACCACCCACCCACCCCACCCGCTTGCAACGCACCCGCAACTTGAAACGCGTCCCTGGGCTCTCTACCCGCGCTCGACCTCCGCCCATGCCTCCGCCCATGCGACCTTCCCGGCCGAGAACCCTTACGTCCCGACGCGCAGCCTCCGTTCCCAGACTCTGGAACGGCGACTCGTTCCGGACAATATTTTGGTCAATGTTCCTTCGTTCCTTTTAGCGCTGTGCGTTTTAATTTCGTCGCTTACTACCTTAAACGCTACTTATTCTCCTTTTTTGCAATAGTCTCTACCGGGAATAGGTTTAATTAAATCTAAAATTTTGCACCGCAGTCTAGTAAAGCTCGCATGCGTTACATCCACGGCAGTTTATATTTGAAGGTCCACGTAAAATCGAGTAATAGGTTCCACCCTCCGAGGGAATAAGAAAAGAGTGGAGGAGGGAGAGGGGAGGGCAGGGAGGGAGGGAAGGGACCGAGGCGAGGTGAGGGAGGGAAGGTCTGAGTCGAGGGAGGGAGGGAGTTCGAGGCTGGAGGGTCTCTTCTCTAGGAGGAAAGAGGTTGTGCCAGGCGTAGGGTGGGCGATGAAGGAGCGGAAAAGAGAGAAAGTAGAGAGAGAGAGAGAGAGAGAGAAGAGAGACGAGAGAGACATATTGAAGAATAAAAGGACGAGGGACAGATCGAAGCAGAGAGACAGATCTTCAGAAGAGAGAGAAGCAGGGCGAGAAGATGTTAGTATTTTTTCTCTTTTTGTTTTAGCAGGATCCTTATCTTCGATCCCATATCACAGTACAGATGATCTGTCGCTCTACCAGAATCCTTTCTATTGAGACTCCACAGAGAGCATCTTACTTCGTACGTCAGGAGAGACAGCCACGAGACTTTTTCTAACGTCAAAGAGTAAAAAAGTTAGAAACGATCTAAACTATCAACCTTTTTGAATAAGAGACCAAATATAAAAATAAGAAGAATTAAAACATCCCTTGAAGAGTTGGTTTGTCTTTTCCAAAATTCTTCGGGAAACTTGTGTGGGTTTCACTGAAGGCTAAAGGGAAAAAAGTTTTATAAATCCTACTCGAGTTGAACCTCTTTATTCTACACATATCCGACCCGCGGTGGTGGAGAGTCGCAAAACAAAATATCGAATGGACGCTGCGAGATAAAGGTGCAGTTGGCTTCGAGAGATTCCTTCACAAATCCCTTTTGGTCTTTTATAATAGGATAGGCACGGGTCAAGTCATGGAAAGCCGCAATTCCGAGTGCGAATAGGCTATTGGGTTAAAGAAACGGTCCAGACAAGAGCCGAGATTTGATGAAAACTTCGAATCTAAAAAATAAAAAAAATATCTTATTTCCTTCATGAAGACTGTATATTTGTTGTTAATGGACTTGAAGCCTCTCGTTTTTATGTATTTATACTTTTTCGTTAGTAACGAACTCGAGAGACAAGGAGTACGTAGGTCAAGCGAATTAGTTAAGGAAAAACCGGGGGGAAATGCAATAACCATATTGAATAAAGGCTCGGCGTAGTGCGAAATAGTACAACGTATTGAAGACGACGTAAAACAGTGGCAAGAAAATACAATAATTCGAGTTTACCAGATACATAAAGTATGAAACGACGAAATATAAAAAGAGAGAGGGAGAGCAGATAGTAATGTACGGGCACCCTAGCGCAAACGGATGCCGTCGAGCCGTGCCCTCTCTCAGAGGTTCAACGCTTTGCACGCAAAATAACAAATAAAAGCGCACGACGTCGAAAAGGAATAATCAGCAGGTATGAGTGTATTGTAGCGACATACGTGCAAAGACGCAGTTTCGAAAAGAGGCTCGAAATGGAGGTGGCGAATAAGGGTCGAAAGTATCAATTAAGCGATCCATTTCCATACACGTTAAGGCCACACAACCGCCCTTTGATTCCTGGATGGCCGACGTCTTCCTGCCCAATAGACGACACCGAAAAACCTCCCAACCTTCGGCCCATTAACTCCTCCAATCTTTATGGTAGTCTCAGCCCTAATGCCTCTTCGCCCTTACCCTCACCAGAAGGAATGTCCTTGATTTATTTTTAAATTTGACCCAACGGGAAACGAAAGTGTTGCCATAGACCCCGGCTAACTGCCCACCAGCGGGGTCTTGCTCCGGGCCGGTACAGGCGCCTGGAGTGAGCGATGTGGTGCGTTGTGTGCTCGCTGGGCGTCGCTCGGTGGGGGTGGTGTGTGCCGTGTTGTGCGCGTGTGTGTGGGTGTGGTGTTCTGATCGTGTGTGTTTTGTGTGGTGTGGTGGTGTGTGCCAGTGTTGTTGTGTGCAGGTTGTGTGTGGTGTGGAACCTCGGTGAGGATGCTGTTTGTCGTGTGTGTGTCTGTGTTTGTCGTGTATGTGTGTGTGTGCGATAGCGTCAGATCAGTGTGTGTGTGTTGCTTTGAGCTCCAGCGGGCAGTGACGTGTGTTCAATGTGTGCCTCGAGATGTGAGTGAGTGTTGTGTGTGTCTGCGTGTGTCTGTGGTGTCGGTCAGTAGTTGTGCGGTACGTGCGTGTTACAGCAAGCGGTGTGCGGTGTTGTGCGTAGTCTAACATACACTTAATTTTCCAGTGCATATATATTTCCATACGCATACAATAAAAAAGATCGAACACATCCATATTTTACACGTAACAATCTCTGTCCGTCCTTCTTCGCTTGGTGTTTATTTCAGTCTTTCTGCGTTCCTCTTCTCTGTTTGTCCGCGGTCCTGTTTGCATTATTTTCATGCTGTGGGCCTGTTTTCCCCGCGCTCTTGGTGCATCCTGGCTAATTCTCGCACTCGGATGTGCACCCCTAAGCATCTGGTTGTTTAGCTTGAGCGACCAGAGGATTACCACGTCATGTAGCACCATCAAGCAGATTTAAGTGAAAATAACCTGCGGGGTGTGGGGTGGGTGGGGGGGGGGGTATTTAAATCGCAGAGCCGAAAATAGTTTTCTTTCTCTTTCTTAATCTATTTATCTCTCCCTCCTCTCGTCTGCCGAGTATTTCCCTTCTTCTTTCCTCTGGGCCTTCTCTCTCGCACTTCTCTCCTCTCGCTCTCTCCATCTCTCTCTCCGCGATCTTCTCCTTCTCTCTCTCCAACTCGTTCTCTCTTTACTCTCCTCTCTTTCTTTGTTCTTCTCTTCAGTCTCTCTCTCTCTCTTCCTCCTTCATCTGCGTCCGAAGCGGAGGCATGGAGAGTGTCCACAGATTGTCTCTCGGGGGGAGGGATTCTCCGGAAAGGTAGCGCTGTATGGGTAGAGAGTGTGGAAGTAGAGTGGGGGGTAGGGGATGTGTGTGGGGGAGGGCATGGTAGGGGAGTGTTTTGTGGGTGAGGTGTGTGGAGGGTGAGTGGGGGTAGGGAGTAAGAAGGTGGATGTTTGGGTGGATGGGGTGTATGGGAGGGAGGAGAGTGGAGTGTGTTGAGTGCCTGTGCAGCGGATCCTGGGTAGAGATGACGAGCTGGGACTGAATGACCATGATCTAGTAACATCATTGGTCTGCAGGAGGTCAGGTCTCTCGATAGGGAGGTGGAGTTTGTACGTGGAGGGGTTAGATTTCGGTAGAGGGAGGCAATATGAGGGAAGGAAGGACGGAAGGAAGGAAGGAAAGGAAGGAAAGGAATTAATGAGAGAGAGGAGAGAGGAGAGAGAGAGAGAGAGAGAGAGAGAGAGATGGGAAGTATGGAGAGTACTAGAGAGAGAGAGAGAGAGAGAGAGAGAGAGAATGAGAATCATCGGGTTAAAGAACACAAGCAGCAGCGTCCCAGCTGAGAGCAACACCTTCGACCTTGAACGAACTCCCTGGTCAGCGCCCACGGGGGAGGAGGCTCCGCTCTGCCCGTCACAGCCGCTCTCCATCGAATTCCTCCCTGCACGGCCGCCTCAGGGAGCCCGAGGCTTTCGCTCCGGCCTTCCGCAAGCAGAGCCTCGCCCTGAGAAACTGCGCGTCAGGAAGCCGCTCCTTCGTCCGCGAATGCCCACCGTGTCCCTGGGTCTCGCATCGCCCTCCTCGCCCTCCTGAGACGCTTCCACCTCCTCCCTGCCACGTCCCCAGCCGAGCCCCTGGCGGACGGGAGCCTGTCCCTTCTCAGCTCCCCCCCCACCCCCACCCCCACCTTGGAGAGAGAGAGAGAGAGAGAGAGAGAGAGAAGAGAGAGAGAGAGAGAGAGAGAGAGAGAGAGAGAGAGAAGAGAGAGAGAGAGAGAGAGAGAGAGAGAGAGAGAGAGAGAGAGAGAATTACAATCTCCAAATCGACGCTGATTTATTCGGTTTTCTGGTTCCTCCGGCGACGCCAACGACCACAGACACGGCAGCTAAGCGCCCGTGACAACTGCTCGGATCTGTCACGGGCGGAGGGCCACGAGGCCGCCCCTGGCCAGCGCCCGAGTGCCGCTGCAAGTGAACTCTCGAGTCATTAACACCAGCAGAGCCGTAATGAGTCACTAAAGTTGCTGGCAACATTCGCAGTTCTCGGCTGGTGCGAAGTTTGCTTATGACCATAACGTGTCTCGCGGAGGATGAAAAATTCATCCCGGCGAGTCGCTGGCTCTTTCGCCTCGGCAAATGGCAGGCGAGAGGGAGAGCGAAAGCAAATGAGGGAGCGAGGGTGAGGGAGCAGCCAAGCACCCTCTCCGCCACGCCTCAGAGTCCATCGGCCCGAGGGCACCGCCTGTCGCTGCTCGCAGGAGATAATGGCCCGGAGTCAGCGCGGCCGGAGATAAGCCCTAACAGCCTCGTAAAAGCTTCCTCCGAGACGCTTCCAACAGCCTCGTAAAGCCGGCCGCGAGAGGGTCCAAAGGCGACGCACCAGCGCTGCAGGGAGGCCGGCAGCCTCTCCAAGGTGCGCACTGGCCCTGGCGCGTCCCTGGCGAGCCCCTGGGACCTCAGCGGCCTCCGAGATTCCCCGCGCGGAGGGGACGCGCCTTGGCCCCGTCGCTCGGCCAAAGCACCGACGCTAATGAGCAAAAGGCAAACAAACAAACAAACAAGCCGTCCTTCTAAACCCCTTCTCCAGGTTTCTGTCGCCTCGTTCTTCTCTTCGCTAACGCCATTTCTCTCTTGCGCTCGCTTCGTCTTCACCTCCCCCGCAGCCTCGTGAGTCTCATTACCTCGGACTGCCTCGCCGCCACGCCGGGCGCCCCGTGCCCTGCTCACGCCCCTGCCCTGGCACCTGCGCCCTGCATGGGCTGGTGGAGGGAGAGGAGGAGGGAGGGAGGGAGGGAGGAGGAGAGAGAGAAGAGAGAGAAGAGAGAGAGAGAGAGAGAGAGAGAGAGAGAGAGAAGAGAGAGAAGAGAGAGAGAGAAGAGAAGAGAGAGAGAGAGAGAGAGAGAGCGCCTTGAGGCCGCTGATCATCCTTCCTTCCTCGCCTCCCCCCCTGTCCTCCCCGGGACCTCCACCCCCTTCACCCCCCCCCCCCGCCGCCGCAGCGCCCTCATTCCCGCAAATTGTCTCGCCTGTCAGGCTAAAAAAATTTGCGGCCCCTTTGGGGAAGTATGTCGGGCGGCGGAGGGAAGGGCGCGAAGATCCTGCCGGGAGGGGAGGGGCGGGAGGGGCGGAGGGGCCACGGCAGCGCGGGCAAGAGACGCACACCGTGGACGATTCCCCCTCTCGCCCCCTGCGAAAAACAGGGGACGGGGGCGGGGGATAAAAGATAAAAAAGGGAAACGAGGAAAGGGCGAGAGGGAAGGAACGAAGCCGTAGAGGACGCGGCGGCGAAACACTCCCGGGGCGACGTTGCTCGGTTCAGGGAGATCGACGCAGAGGACCGGCCGGGGATTTCGGGTCGTCAATCCCCCCCCCCACCCAACCCCTTCCCTCACCCACCCCCTTCCCTTTTCAGCGCCGAGGGGCAGGCAAACCCCCTCCCCCTGCCCCCTGCCCTCCACCTCCCCCTCCGCCCCCTTTCTCGCCGCAAGACCGACGTAAGACCTGGGCTCAGCGGAAGCCACGCACGCCAGAATGCAACAAAGAGCCCCGTGCGAAGAACTGGCCCGCGAGGCTTTCAGTGTTTTCATTTACCTTTGAATTACCATAACAATCACAGCGAAGACCCACATTCGCCGCCATTCTCGACCGCCAGTCCACCCGCGAACATCGACCTACAGAACCCCACGCGCGAAACGAGTCTTCCCAAAATGCCATTACTCTGCCTTACGACGGCCACCGCGGAGCCCCCCCCCCCCCCCCCCGGCCGAGTCCAGCCCCCTCCCCTGGCCTGCAAACGCCCAGCCAGCCCCGGGTACCTGCGAGAATTTCCACACCCACGTCGCCAAAATCTATATAAGCAAGGTCTATAGAAGTACCCATATAGACCTTGCGCGCCGCCCATTTCCCCCCGAAACCGAGTCCTCCCTTCGCGGGCGTCACGGCGACGAGAAAACGTGACGCCCAAACCAAGTCCCCTTCTCGGGAGATCTTTTTGGGGCGAGAGGCTGCGGGTGACTGGCTAAAGTGCAAACAAGTATTCTAATTAATCACCTCCCCGTCCTCCTGCTTTCCTGCTAATTACCAACTAATTACAAACACCTCTGCCAGGCTGCCTCGCCATCACCCACCCGCGAGGGCCTCCTTCGCCTCCATCAGGACCGAGCAGAGCTGTCCCTGTGGCGTATGCAGCCCATTCCCCCGGCGAACGGTCTCGCATCCCCCGCGCCCCTGCCCGCCCCTGCCCTCCCCTGCCCTCCCCTGCCCGCCCCTGCCCTCAACCCTCCCGCCCAAACATCCCACCTTCTCTCCCGCCGGAGCTCATCCCCTCCCGGCGCGCGCTGGCCAATCCCCCGATCAAATGCCATTCTAATAGACCCATTCAATCCCGACGCGTTACAGCCGACTCCTGCAATCCCGAAAAGCCGACCAAATCCCTCGGGAAACAACATGTAATCCTGCCGGAGCCGCAGGGATTAACCCAGCCCTTCCTTTGCTTATCACGCCTCTATGGCGCACGCGCACCTTGACTTACACACACACACACCTCCATACATACACACACACACACACACACACACACACACACACATAACACACACCACACACACACACACACACACACACACAACACACGCACATAGAGAAGAGAGAGAGAGAGAGAGAGAGAGAGAGAGAGAGAGAGAGAGAGAAGAGAGAGAGAGAGAGAGAGAGAGAGAGAGAGAGAGAGAAAGAGAAGGAAGCGAGAGCGAGAGCGAGAGCGAGAGCGAGAGGAGAGAGAGAGAGAGAGAGAGAAGAGAGAGAGAGAAGAGAGAGAGAGAGAGAGAGAGAGAGAGAGAGAGAGAGAGAGAGAGAGAGAGAGAGAGAGAGAGAGAGAGAGAGAGAGAGAGAGAGAGCGAGAGCGAGAGCGAGAGAGAGCGAGAGCGAGAGCGAGAGCAGAGAGCGTGTGCCTCCTGCCCCCCCCCCCCCACCCCCCGCGCGCCTTCCCTCCCCTCCCAGGCGTTAATCTCGGCGCCAAGCCTTACCTCAGCCCGCTAATCATGCTTCCATCACAGCACACGAGCCTGTAATCACGCGGACGCAACAACCGGGCCAAACGACCCACTCCTTCTTCACAGACCCAAACTTCTTCACAGACAAACTAATACGACACGCACCTTGCCGCATGACACACAGACGCCGCACGTAAAGTAGTGTCAAGCGCAACGTTTCCGCGTCGGCCCCGGCAGGCCACTCCAATCTCCCCGATCTCACACCGCGGCGAACTCAAGCAAGTGCCAAGTCGGCGACTTTATTTACGGCAATCGATACCCGAGTGAAATGGCCATGAACGGGGGTGCCAACGGGTGCCAGTGACACGCGACTGACACAGGCCTAAAGAGCAACGCAAGAGCTATTATAATACAGGAGAATTTACATACGCGACCTCGTCTGCACACCGCGAGGGAGGGAGGCGGAGGGAAATGACGTGCACTTGGCGAGCTCCGTTTTCTCGGCTCTTGGTATCGTGACACCGCAATTTCTTTTCCCTTTTTCTCGTTTCTTCCTCCCTTCATTAGCGCCTTTTTCATTCTCCCCTTTCGACGTGGAGGAAGAATGAGCGAGGACAGACCACGCAGGGGTGAGGCTGAGGCTGAGAGTATAGGCCTGTTCATTAAAACTTCGCGAGGCCCGACCCTAGGGATACACACAAGCACATACACAATAATAAATGCAAATCTGCCTATATATCTGATAGATACACATTTATCTATCTATCATCTATCTATCTATCTGTTCGGTAGCTACGCCTTTCAAAGACTGTTGGATAAGCATTTATTTCTGCGTAAACGCCAAGCCATATAAAGAATGTTGACTGGGTCGAGCTTCGCACAGTCTTTACAAACCGGACGCATGATTACAAATCTTTTCCTCCGTCATTCATCTCCCTTCTTCCCTCTTCCTTTTCACCCTCCCTCTTAGATCCCCTACCCCCCTCCTTTCGTTCGCCATTTCCCTACCCCTTCTCCTCCCTCCCTCCCTCTTCCTCGCG
>NW_020871107.1:402267-412267 GCF_003789085.1 Penaeus vannamei
AGTCACTGAAAAAAAACAAACCACCTTAGCCTGAAGACGAAAGACGCGGGTACTCACGATATATCCTTGCTCGGAACTGGAGTGACTTCCGCCAGGCTGCAAAGAAGGAAAAAGATTATTAGAAAACATACAAACTTTGAGTCATGGGGAAGCAATTACATACAACTTTGGATTATTAGAAAACATACATTTGGGGGGAAGCAATTCGCCAAAGACAGCGCATCCCACTGTCAATGACGTCTATTAGCATTGGCCTTACAATAGATCTTTCAGCAACGGAGAAGAATACAAGGTATGCAATGCTTTATGAGCCATGCGTGTGTATGTAGTAAAATAAATGGGGCATGGAGACACAAACAGAAGCACATACACACGCACATACAACACACACACACACACACACACACACACACACACACACACACACCACACACACACACACACACACAACACACACACACACACACACACACACACACACACACACACACACACACACACACACACAAACAAGAGAAGCCACTATTCTAATCTCCATTTCCTGCGTCAGCCCCTCGCAGCGCCCGCTCCCCTTCCCCGCCAGCGCCCAGTGAACGCGGCTCCCCCGTCCGCGAGAGGCCGTGGCCACAGCCTTCCTGCCAGCGCAGAAGGGCCCTGGTTCGCAGCCCTGTGTCAGGGCGCACCAGGAGGCCCTCGCTGCTGCCACGCCAGGCGAGGCGGGCGCAGCAGCAGGTGGAGGAAGTAACCCGCGGGACAATATAGCGTTTCCACGTTCCGCCGTAAAGAAGCGCCGAGTGTATTAAATGTCTGAGGCGACCAGAGTTAGCAGCTGATGACGTCATAAAATCCTGAGGCGGGACGTAAGAGCCTTACAAAACCAGAATTACTGCCGAGCTTCAGCCCTGCGCCACATCAAGCCACGCTGCTGCTGCTGCTGCTGCTGCCGCCGCGCGCCCTTAATCTCGCCCTTCAGGACTCGCCTCGGCCGCTCCGAGGACGCCGTGACGCGGAAGGGCCACGAGGGCGAGGGCATCGCGCTGGCGCCCTTGCGTCGAGGGCTCAGCACCCGATGGCGTCCCCCGAGGAAGCGCCCCACCGCGCCCCGCAGACGACGCCCGCGAGAGGATCCCCGACGCCGAGGGAGCAGGTCTGGCCCTTGGGGGGAGCGGCAGGGCGGCGATGAAGATGTCGGCGGCGCCGCACCTGCCCAGTCAAGGCAACTTAGCCGCTCCGGGATCGTCGTGGAGCGGGCGAGTCTATTTCCACTTTAATTATAACGAAACATAAACATTTAAACCAACCTGACGCGCTCGCTATCGTCACTAATGCCCGCCTGGTAGTCTCAATTAACCCTTTTACGACGCGGCATTTGCATGAAACCTTGCAGATTAGGCACTGCGGTAGCCGCCGCCATAAAAACACCAATACGTCCCTAAAGACGTGTTCGCAGCCGACTCATGCATGATGCATCGCCGGCGCCTCGCCCTCCTCGCCCTCACAACCCAGCCCACAACCCGTCGTCACAACCCCGTCCGCCTTCCGCATTTCCTCCACGCGATCCGAGGGCTCGTGAGCGCTGTCTGCGGCCCCGCGCCAACGAGCCGTCGGCCGCGCACCCCACGCCCCTCTCTGCCACCTCTGGGCCCTTCGCGGCTGCTAAGCGCAAGGGAACTCCAGGAAGAACTGCAGGAAAAACTCGGGGCCTGAAGACCGACTTGAAGACGATAGCATTAGCCAGCGGCCTGCCGAAGGCGCGGCTAAGCACCTCCATGTGCCGAGCGAAGCAAAGCAGGCCCGCTGCAAGCCGCCGCCGCCGCCGCTGCTGCTGCTGCACCAGCAACATATTTGGCAAGAACAAATTTACGTTCGCTCAGCCGGACGGCCACCGCCAGTCCGGCCGCATTCTCCCGCGACTGACTCCAGCGGCCGCTCACTCGCAACCACAACACACGAGCGCTGTATCCGTCATCCGGCTGGTCGCGAAGCCGAGGCTCGCCGGGACCGGACTCGCGCGGAGGGTCGCTCGCTCGCTCGCTCGCGGCCGACGCAGCTGGCGGAAACCAGTCGGGTTTATGGCGCTCGGGACGCACGAGACAAATTTAGGACGCGACGGGTTGCGGGCCTTAAGGAGGATGCTCCTGCTGGGGCGCGGAGGGGACTGGGGAGGGGGGAGAAGGAGAGGAGAGAGAAGAAAGGAAAGAAAAGAGAGAGGAAAAGGGAGAGAGAGAGAGAGAGAGAGAGAGAGAGAGAGAGAGAGAGAGAGAGAGAGAGAGAGAGAGAGAGAGAGAGAGAGAGAGAGAGAGAGAGAGAGAGAGAGAGAGAGAGAGAGAGAGAGCGAGACGAGAGCGAG
Source organism: Penaeus vannamei (assembly GCF_003789085.1). Classification (NCBI taxonomy): domain Eukaryota; kingdom Metazoa; phylum Arthropoda; class Malacostraca; order Decapoda; family Penaeidae; genus Penaeus; species Penaeus vannamei. The sequence goes on from NW_020871107.1 coordinate 404,618, forward strand.
AGCGAGAGCGAGAGCGAGAGCGAGAGAGAGCGCGAGAGAGAGAAAGCGAGAGAGAGCGAGAGAGAGAAAGCGAGAGAGAGAAAGCGAGAGAGAGAAAGCGAGAGAGAGAAAGCGAGAGAGAGACGAAGAGAGAGCGAGAGCGAGAGAAGAGAGCGAGAGCGAGAGAGCGAGCGAGCGAGAGAGAGAGAGCGAGAGACACCACGAACTAAGTGCCGCAAAACCATTTAGGTGGGCGGAGAGGACCCCAGCGCGTCTAGATGCTGTTTATCGCCGGTTTCAAGTGGCCCTCGAGTGCCGGCGCCGATAACACGCGGGTGAACCATGATAACGAGTTGCACCCACACGGCCGGAGACCCGCCCCGGCGACCCGCGTCAAAACGACGGCCGTGACAACAGGGACAAGCCTCCCCCCCCCCCAAGTCGCCTTCATTATCATATTTCTTCTACTCCTCCTCTATTCCCTCCTCCTCCTCCTCCTCCTTCCTCCTTTCCATTCCCTCCTTTCTCCTCCTCCTCCATTCCCTCCTTTCTCCTCCTCCTCCATTCCCTCCTTTCTCCTCCTCTTTCCATTCCCTCCTCCTCTCCTTCCCTTCCATTCCCTCCTTTCTCCTCCTCTTCCTCCTTTCTCCTCCTCCTCCATTGCCTCCTTTCTCCTCCTCTCCATTCCTCCTTCTCCTCCTCCTCCATTCCCTCCTTTCTCCTCCTCCTCCATTCCCTCCTACTCCCTCCTCCTCCTCCTCCTCCATTTTCCACCCGACCAAGGATCCCTGGAAACCCATCAGCAATTTCCTCCAGCTGTCCCTACAACCTTCACGTGCCTCTTCTGTTGCTCTTCTCTCTCCTTCTCTCTCCTCCTCTCCCCTTCCCGTAGGCTTCCTCCACCCCGCCTCTCTTTCGCCCTCTGCCTCTTCATGTTTCTCATCCAGCTTTGCCTTCTCTCTCCTCTTCCTTCAGTTCTTTCTCCCTTTTCATCTCCCCTTCCCTTCCTCCTTCTATACCTCTACCTCCTAATTTTTTCCTTTCCTCCTCCTCTTCCCTTTCCTTTCCCACTTCCTCCTCCTCATTCTTTTCCCCTTTCCTCCATTTCTTCCTCCTCCTCATTCCTTTCCCCTTCCTCCTCCTTGTCCTCCTCCCTCCTTCCTCCACCTCCTCCTCCTTTCCCCCTTCCTCCTCCTCCTCCACCTCCTCCTCCAGCTCCAGATAAACGCCCCCATTTTATCAGCGCGTCCCGAGCATCACCGCCTCGCCGGCACTTGAGGCCCTGATAATCTCCTTGACATTTTTGAGCTGCACGTTTCACACAATGTTACACGGACTCCAAGCCTCCCCCTCTCCTCCCGCCCGTCCTCCGGCGCTGCCCTCGCTTGGCCTCGGTACGCCCGCGGGGAGAGGGAAGGGGAGAGAACCAGAGGGCGCGGGGAATGCTGCGAGGGAATGATGGGCGGGGGAGGGGGAATGATGGGCGGGGGGGAGGGGGAATGATGGGCGGGGAGGGGGGAAATGATGGGCGGGGGAGGGGGAATGATGGGCGGGGAGGGGGAATGATGGGCGGGAGGGGGGAATGATGGGCGGGGGCGGGGAGGGGAATACTTGTGGAAGGCAGACCTCCGTGATTCGATACTACGTTTATCTAATCATTATTATCACCTTCCATCGCAAATAGGTTTCCGAAACCAGGTGGACATGACGTGTGCACGAAGCCCCTAAGCACCAGTTCCCTCAAATAGTAACATTAAAGGATTAACACTAAAAGGATTATGAACTTGGACGTACAAATAACAAATCAACAACGATTTCAATAGTAATTCGAATCAATCTCGCGATATCTGGCCGAACTCTAACATCTCTGACACTATCTAATCTAACGCCAATATTTCTGGCGATATCTAACAAAACCCTCAATAATTCCGATAGCATTTTCGGACCTCCCTCCCCCCCCCTTCCCGCCCCCCCGCTCCCCCTACCCCCGCGCCCACCGACACCCCCTCCCCCCCACCCCCCACCCCGCTCCGCACACCTTGATTCCGGCTGTTTCGTCGTCCATCACGGACTTTATTGGCCTCGCACCTTTCAGCTGCACTTGCGAATAGTGTTCTTAAGCGCCGGCCTCTCTGCATCGATCCGCGAGAGTGGAACGACAAAGGCACGCACGCACGCACGCACGCACGCTGGCGACCGCCCACCCGGGATACGTACGCTCCTCTTTGTCGGGAACAGAACAACGTAAATACAAATGAACGGACACACAACCGAATGGGTGAACAAACACACAAATTCAATAAATACGTATATAAATAAACACAACGTCTACAGCACGAGAAGTTCCCCCCCCCCAACAGCAACTCCATTTTCAAGGCGAGAGAGCGTCAGCGTATGCGGGACTACGAACTGCATGTGGGCTGAAGTTTATCCTTTGTTTGCCCGCGTTTCAGCGCCTCGGCATACTTGTTGGTCGATGCTTCCACCAATCCCTAGATCTGTTCCTTTGCATCTATACCAATCCACCAATAAATCAATAAATCAATCACTTATCCTATCTTCATCTATCTATCGATCTATCTATCTATCTATCTATCCAACATGGCGTGAAGCTAGTCCGTGCCAACACCACCATTTGTCTCGACTCGCTAAGGCCTCTGAGTCCTCGCGCCCGTGACTGGACGCCCACGAAGACACAGGCACGGCAACCCGCGCGGACGAGTGCCACCAGCTCTTCGGCTCATCACTGTAGCCAATGCTCTGCCAATGCCCAGGCTAAAGAGGCTGTCATGTCCTCACAGCCTGTCAAGGAGACGAGAGAGCCAAACCTGCCGAATGACAGTGACCCAGACCGAGCCCTCCGGAGCCGCGTGGCCCCGCCCACCGCATCCGAATGGACTCCCATCCCCGTTCGACTCCTGCTACGTGCGGGATTGCAAGCAGGAATTGCTGCACGAACGGCCGGCGGAGACACGTCCAGATGATCTAGTGCGTCGGATATCTGATGCTGCGGGTCGAGTGAATGACCCGCTGTTCCCCGCACAAGGTCGGCGGTACACGTGTTCAGCTGAGAGAACAAGCCGAAGGAGGCCTTCCCACAACGGCGCCCTCAGCCCACGCTGCCGCAAGAACTGCACGATCCACACACACGCACGAGAGGATTCTTCTTCTTAAGAGATCCAATCCGGAAATCCAACGATTCCATTAAATCAACACTATAAAGTTTTCTTCCACGAGTATCCATAAATAGATTCAAGTAATTCATTCACTATTTTTTTCCTCCCTCTCTCTCTCTCTTGACGTCGGTTTTCCTAAATGGCGGGTCGGCCCCTTACACGGCCACGGCCTTGTCTGGACACGGGCTTTAATAAACAAAACACTGATTTATACGTAAGATGTTCCCCAAGCTTTCTCTAACATGCGGCAAGCCTTCCCAAGCCAAAGGAATCGCCCTTGAACATCTTTCTTTCTTTCTTCCACTCGCGCACAACTAACATTTTCCTGCGTTCTCTTAACGAATGTCACATCCATTCACCCCGATGAAAAATCCCATTCACAGCAACCCCAACCCGATCGCCCCGAAACGCCGCTGGCTGGAGTTTCAAAACAAACCAAAACAAAAACAAACACACGTTGAGACCATGACCGCCCGGCGTTGTCATGCGTGCATTTTTCATTGTTTTCTTTTTTCCTTTCTTTCTTTCTTTCTCTTTGGACGTCGGAATGGTGAATGGTGAGCGTGACTAAGCAGGTAACTCCTCCGGACTTAAAACACTTCCTGCTGCCGGCCTTTAGACTTCACGCAATGATCTACGTCGAAGTGGGGTCGAGGGAGGTATATATAAATCACACAAACACAAAAATGCATATATGCAATGTGTGTGTGTGTGGGGGTGGGTGGGTGCGTGCGTGTGCGTGAATGTGTGAATGTGTGTGTGTGTGAATGTGTGTGTGTGTGTGTGTGTGTGAGTGTGGGTGGTGCGTGTCGTGTCGAGTGTGTACGTGTGCGTGTCCGAGTGTGTACGTGTGTGCGTGTCCGAGTGTGTGTACGTTTCCGAGTGCGAGTGTGCACGTGTGCGTTGTCCGAGTGTGCACGTTTCCGAATGCGAGTGTGTACGTATGCGAGTGCGTGCGTGTGCCATTCAAACAGTTTTATGGCACGAAACCCCAACTTTCCTATTAGCATTCAAACGAAGAGGCCAGATGGACCGACCCACATTCCACAAGGTAAGCCAAGTGGAAAAAAAAAAAAAAAAAAAAAAAATCAGCCAAAATTCCTTACGCGACTGCCACGTCCTGAGAGGCACAAACGCCAATCGCACAAACACACACACGCGTAAGTATACAATCAAATCCATATTTTTTCTTTCTCTTTAGTAGGAATTGACGTGTTTCCGAGCCTTTTGCAAGCGCACTGGCTATTAGAGTGTCGCGCCAACGAACGCCACCCTTCAGGAGAAATAGCGAGGACAATAACAGGGGCGAGGCGATGGCGTGCGCGCGGACTCGCTCGCCACCAAACCGGGAAACAAATCGCGGAAATTCGGCTCCCCCCACCCCCCCCCCCCCCCCCTCTCCTCCGCGACCACGGGCCGTAAACTGCAGCAGGACGACCCTTCCTTCCGTTCAAGCAGCATGCCGCTCCGATACTCAAGCGTGGACCACCTCGTGATTCCACACCAGCTGATCTCTCTCTCTCTCTCTCTCTGTCTCTCTCTGTGTCTCTTCTCTCTCTCTCTCTCTCTCTCTCTCTCTCTCTCTCTCTCTCTCTCTCTCTCTCTCTCTCTCTCTCTCTCTCTCTCTCTCTCTCTCTCTCTCTCACTCTCTCACTCTCTCACTCTCTCACCTCTCACTCTCCTCTCACTCTCACTCTCTCACTCTCACCCACTCACTCACTCACTCACTCACTCACTCACTCACTCACTCACTCACTCACTCACTCACTCACTCACTCACTCACTCACTCACTCACTCACTCACTCACTCACTCACTCTCACTCACTCACTACTCTCTATCTCTTACTCTCCTCTCAATGTCGGTCCTCTCCCCTCTCCCTCTCCTCCCCTCCGTCTTGGATACACCACGCCCCTAATTCCCTCGGCATTAGAGCTTAATCGACCCGCGTTTACAAGGCCGTGCAATCTCCGGCGCTGCCTCGGCGAATAATGCTACGCCGCGCCGTGCAATCAAACGCCGTGAATTTCGGTCGCATTACCCAAGTGCTACCGTCCGGACCATTAATTGCACGCGCAAAAAAAAATTGCAAATCCACAAGGACCGTCATTATCCTGCTCGCGCTTCCCACCTCTCGCGCGCGCCCTCGCCGGCCTCTCGCTCTTCTCCACGCGCCCCTCACGCCCTCGCCGGCCTCTCGCTCCTCTCCTCGCGCCCCCACGCCCTCGCCGGGCTCTCTCGCGCCTCACGCCCTCGCCGGCTCCTCTCCTCACGCGCCCCTCTCGCACGCCCTTCGCCGGCCTCTCGCTCACGCCCTCGCCGGCCTCTCGCTCCTCCACGCGCCTCGCCGGCCTCTCGCTCCTCTCCACGCGCCCCTCACGCCTCGCCGGCCTCTCGCTCCTCTCCACGCGCCCCTCACGCCCTCGCCGGCCTCGCTCCGCGCCCCGCCCTCACGCGCCACGCGCCCCTCACGCCGCCGGCCTCTCGCTCCTCTCCACGCGCCCCCTCACGCCCTCGCCGCCTCTTCGCTCCTCTCCACGCGCCCCTCACGCCCTCGCCGGCCTCTCGCTCCTCTCCTCGCGCCCCTCACGCCTCGCCGGCCTCTCGCTCCTCTCCTCTCGCCGGCCTCTCGCTCCTCTCCGCGCCCCTCACGCCCCTCGCCGGCCTCTCGCTCCTCTCCACGCGCCCCTCACGCCCTCGCCGGCCTCTCGCTCCTCTCCACGCGCCCTCTCCTCGCCGGCCTCTCGCTCCTCTCACGCCCTCGCCGGCCTCTCGCTCCTCTCCACGCGCCCCTCACGCCCTCGCCGGCCTCTCGCTCCTCTCCACGCGCCCCTCACGCCCTCGCGCCTCTCGCTCCTCTCCACGCGCCCCTCACGCCCTCGCCGGCCTCTCGCTCTCTCCACGCGCCCCTCACGCCCTCGCCGGCCTCTCGCTCCTCTCCACGCGCCCTCACGCCCTCGCCGGCCTCTCGCTCCTCTCCACGCGCCCCTCACGCCCTCGCCGGCCTCTCGCTCCTCTCCACGCGCCCCCCACGCCCTCGCGGCTCCTCCGCTGAGGTTCGGGCAGTCGCGAGAAAGAAAAGAGAGAGAGAAGAGAGACAGAATAGCGCGTTCGAGCCATCCCTCAGCCAGCGACCGGGAGACAAATGCCCTCCACCTCCGAGGTGCCTTGAGCCCCGCCGCAGCCGCAGCCGCAGCCGCAGTCTGCGCTCCTCCCTCCCGCGTCCTTGTCCGTCTGCTGTCCTTTGCATCGTCCTCCCTGTCGGTCTCAGCAGCATTTCTTTGGGCCATTTCCTCGTTGCAAGTATCAATCAAGAGGCCAAGTACGGTGCAGATGCAAGATAATTTGTTCCCATGAAACTTGCAACAAAATAAAGTAAAACATAAACAAGCCACGTAACAGCCGTGCGCGCCGCCTCAATCTCAATTAGGGAACATAACTGCATACTTGGCCGGAGAAAATGTTACGCCAGAAAATATTAGTCGACGATAAAATAGATTAACTCCCTCCTCCCCCCCGCCGCCCGAGCCCCGGAGCCCCCGTGGAGCCCGGGTCTGATGGTCATGTTAACGAGGGCGGTACACGCGCAGCCCCGTCGCATCCCGCTCGCAACCCGGCGCGGTTCCTCCCTGCGCGACGGCTCTCCGGCGGCTCGGCCTCGCAATGACACCCGAGACTCGAGGGCCGTGTTATCAGCCCCGCCGCAGGGTCTCGGCCTCGACGTCACGCGGCCCTTGGGGGGAGACGAGGAACGCAGCGCCTTTAAAGACATGCTGGCACGGGGGAAGTGCAGAGAGTGCGTGGAAGGCACTGCCAGAGGTGGCCGTAAACGTCGACGGCCCATACTCGCTCTCCACGAAGAAAAAACGCAACAAAGCCCGTGGCGTTCTCTGACAGAAAAAAAAACGCCTCAACCTCCCCTTCACTTCGCCCGCACTCTCAGAGAGAGAAGCCCGTCTCGCCTTCTGCTCCCTCGCCCTGATTATGCCGTTGGATACACTGCAGGGCGCCGCTGCTGTTTATCATTTCCGAACAAAGGCGGCCCTGTGCCCCGCTCGCGTGCTTAACACTTGATCGCCCTCTCTCATAAAACACATGATTCAGAAACCTCCCGTGATATTGCCCGGCCTCCTCCGAGCCTCGTCCTCGCGCGCGCGTCCCCCGGGGCCCCGCCCGTGCCCCGGGGACGCACCGTGCTTTCAAGAGCCGCTCGCGCACGGCTGCGGTCCTGCGCCGGGCCCCCGCACGCATCCTCTCGCCCCTCCGCCGTCTCGCCCCCCCCCCTCCTTCGCCCCGTCCCCCCCCCTCCTAAATCAACCCGATATCATCCCCGCCTCACTTAACGCGGACACGTGATAAAGCGATCGCGTTTCGCCGCCACGCACACCCAAGAGCCAGCGACGGATAAGAAAGGGGACTGCCATCGCGAGAGGGGGACTCGGCGAGGGCGAAGAACCCCGAGTATCTCCTGCCAGAGGGCCGTCGGTGAGCGCCCT
>NW_020871107.1:429767-444979 GCF_003789085.1 Penaeus vannamei
AGTAGCAGTAGCAGTAGCAGTAGCAGTAGCAGTAGCAGCAGTAGCAGTAGCAGTAAGCAGTAGCAGCAGTAGCAGCAGTAGCAGTAGCAGTAGCAGTAGCAGCAGTAGCAAGTAGCAGTAGCAGTAGCAGTAGCAGCAGTAGCAGTAAGTAGCAGTTAGTAGCAGTAGCAGTAGCAGTAGCAGCAGTAAGTAGCAGTAGCAAAAACTGTAACAGTAATGGTACTGGTAAACTAATACAGTAATAATCGTATTAGAAAAAAAATTGACTAATGCAATAACAACAATAACCATAATAATAACAAAACAATAATAATAGTAATAACAAAACAATGATTATACTAACAATAATAACAAAAATAATACCAAAACAACAATTGCAACAATATCAACAAAAATAATAACAAAAATAACAACAGCAAACAATAATAATAATGATCATTATCATAAATAAGATAAACAAAATGATAACAATAATAAATAATAACGACGACAAAAAAAAAGACAATAATAACAATAATTATACAAAGATAACATTATTAATAACAACATTAATAATAACAATAACATAAATAATACAACAACAACAACAACAACAACAATAATAATAAGGGGGAGAGCAGAAAGAAGAGAAATGATAACGGAAGAAGGAGAAACGGAAAAAGAAGAATACGAAGAGAATGAAGAAGAGGAGGAGAAGGAGAAAGAGGAGGAAGAGAAGAAGGAGGAGGAGGAGGAGAAAGAAGAGGAAGAAGAAGAAGAGGTGAGGAGGAGGAAGTAAAGGGAGACGTCTAAGAAGAAGGGGAGGAGGAGGAAGTAAAGGAAGATGTATAATAACAAGACGATGACGATAACAATGATGACGGTACTCAGGATAACCCCTCCACCCCCACCCCCCACCCCACCGCCCTTCCACCCTTCCACCCCACCCCACCCACCCTCCACCTCCACCGCCCACCCACCCTCCCCCATCCCCACCCCACCGCCTTCCACCCCTCCACCCCCACCTCCACCGCTCCCTTACCCCTCCACCTCCACCCCACCCCCCCCCCACCCTCCACCCACCCCCCCAACCCCCACCCCCACCGCCCCACCACCCCACCCCCACCCATCCACGCCCCTCGCGTGACCCAGGTAGCGGCGCGCGGAGGTCCCCCCCCCCCGCCCCCCTAATACCCGACTGACATTCAACCGGACATCCTCCACTCGGCCATTATCATCCCCCGAATGACAAACAAATTGCCGCCCTCCCGCCGCGCGCCCGCCCAAGTCAGCCGACGACGAGATTAAATAATAATACAATGATCGACAACTTCCTTGGGTTGACTGCTGAGGATTTTGCCTCCCAGACCCTTAAGTCATCTTCATCATCATCTCTTTTTCTCCTCCTCCTCCTCCTCCTCCTCCTCCTTTCTTCTTCTCTTCTTCTTCTTCTTCTTCTTCTTCTTCTTCTTCTTCTTCCTTCTCTTCTTCTTCTTCTTCTTCTTCTTCTTCTCTTCTTCTCTCTTCCTCTTCCTCTTCCTCTTCCTCTTCCTCTTCCCTCTTCCTCTTCTCCTCTTTCCTCTTCTTCTTCTTCTTCTTCTTCTTCTCCTTTTATTTTTATTCTTTTTTTATTTTCTCTTTCTTTTTTCTTTTCTCTTTCATTCTTTTTCTCTTCTCTTCTTCTTTTTCTTTTCTTTCACAAGCACGAAGTGAAGAACACGGAATAGATACCGTGACACCTTCACCATAATGCTATCAAGTTCTGCGCAAGCTATTCCCGCCCTTACACCCTCTTCACTCCCCCAAAGCCTTCCACACCCCGTCAGTCGCAGGAGCTCCCTCAGTTCCAGAACCGAAGAACCCAAACATCTTTTTTTTTTCCTCCTCCTCTGCGGATCAGAAGACAGCGACCCGACGGCCCTCAGAGGCATCATGCGCCAGATTGACAGCTCCCTAAGACTAAAATGTAAAGAAAAAGGGGGGGAAGGAAGAGTGGGGATAGGAGAAGGATAAGGAGGAGGCCCTCGTACGTCGCCTTTTAAATGGCCTCCCAGGAAGCTCTCGCTCTGTAGGCCTACGGCTCCGGCCCGCGCGCCCGCGTTCATCCGTCTCGCTCTTAAGCGGCGGCTAATTAAGTGCTTAAAGCGTGGCCGAGAGCGCCGCAGGGAATGCGTTCCCCGTGTTGTTATTATCATTATTATTATCATTGGTCATTGTTGTTGTTGTTGTTGTCATTATCATCTTCATCATTAATATACTAAACTGCTAACTACTACTACTACTACTACTACTACTACTAATAATAATAATAATAATAATAACAACAATAATACAACACTGACGATAATAACAGTCGGATGATGATAATGCAGATCTATCGCTCCCCCCCCGCCATCGTCGCCACCAAGGCAAACCCAACGCTGGTATCTGGAGACGATGGCGTCAGCCGGATCACCCAAATGAATGACTCGACTTTTGGGTCAAGTCATGAAGGAGAGTGGTCTGCTTGGGGAGACAAATGCAAACTGAAAGAAAATTCTACCTCTCCCCCTCCTCTCTCTCTCTCTCTCTCTTCTCTCTCTCTCTCTCTCTCTCTCTCTCTCTCTCTCTCTCTCTCTCTCTCTCTCTCTCCTTTTCCTTTCTCTTTCCCTCTCTATCACTTTCCATTTCCTTCTTTCTCTTTCTCTTATTTCCTTTCCCCTCCCTTTCTCTTTTTTCCTCCCTTGCTTTCTCTTTCTCTTTCCCTTCCCTTTCTTTCTCTTTCTTCTCCCTATCTCTTTTTCAGCTTTCCTTTCTTTCCCTCTCTTTTCTCTTTCCCTTTCCCTCTTCTTTTTCCTTTTCCCTCTCTTTTTCTTTTTCCTTTTCCCTTTCCTTCTCTTTCTCGTTCCCTTTCCCCTTTCCTGTTTCTCGTTTTCCTTTCTGTTTCTTTTTCCGTCTCTTTCCTTTCCTCTCTCTTTTTCTCTTTTCTTTTTTCTTTCCCCCCTTTCTTTCTCTTTCTCTTTCCTTTGTTTTTCCCTTTTCCTCTCTTTCTTTATCCTCCTTTTTCCTTTCCCTTTCCTTTTTCTTCCTTTCCCTCTTCTCTCTTTTCCCCTTCTTCCCCTTTTCTCTTTTTCCTTTTCCCTCTCTTTTTCCCTTTTCCCTCTCTTTCTCCTCTTCTCTCTCCCTTTTCCACACTTTCACTTTCCTATTCCCTTCCCTTCCCCCCTCTCCCCTCCTCTCCCCTCAAAACGCGAGCCCCTGCCCCGCTGACCCAGAGGCCAGCGAAGCTCGGTTAATCCCGGCACCTTCGTCGTCCCTCCTCCCTCCCCCTCCCTCCCCCTTCCCCATCTCCCCCCTCCCTCTGCCATCCATTACCCACTCGCGAAAAAAAGTGACCAACATCAGAGAGCACGTGGCGGCTCGCGGACACGCCCTTTTCCCTACAGCAAATCAATAAATGCGAGCAGAGGTCGGCGGACCGTTAGCCACGCCGCTCGCTAAACAAATCCTCCGCGGGTAGGAAGGAAGGAAGGAAGGGTGGAAGTAGGGAGGGAGGAGGGAAGGAAGGATGGAAGGAGGGAGGAAAGGAGGGAGGGAGGGGAAGGAGGGAGGGGGGAGGGAGAGGGAAGGGGGAGGGGAGAAGGGAGGGAGGGAGGGAGAAGGGAGGGAGGGAGGGGAAGGATGGAAGTAGAGAGGGAGGGAGGGAAGGATGGAAGTAGGGAGGGAGGGAGGGAAAAAGGAAGTAGGGAGGGAGGGAAGGAAGGATGGAAGTAGGGAGGGAGGGGAAGGAAGGATGGAAGTAGGGAAAGGAAGGATGGAAGTAGGGAGGGAGGGAAGGAAGGATGGAAGTAGGGAGGGAGGGAAGGAATGGAAGGGGGGGAGGGGTGAGGGAAGGAAGGAAGGGAAGGACCGTGTCGCGTCCATCCAACTTCCCGAGGGTCCAACCCAAGACCAACTTGACCTTCTCCGCCAAAAGGAATTTCGCGTCTCCTCCCGACGACCTCATTAGCTCCATCCTCCCCATTCGCAATTCACCACCCCCTCCCCTCCAACCCCAACCCCCACTCACCAACACCTCCACGTCACCACCACCCCACCCACAACACTACCCCCACCTCCACCCCCCACCCTTCCACACCCTCACACTCACCCACCCCTCCACCACCACCACACTTCGCCCCCCCCCCCCATCCCCTCACCATCACCTTCCCCTCCACCCCCACCCCACCAATCTTGCCATCACGCCCATTCCGCCGCGGGCCAAGTCACTCTCGTAAATCATTTTCCGCGCGGAGTGGATCATAACTTATGAATGAAAAGTCGGGAGCTCATTTCCCGGATGCTGCCAGTTATTCCATTACCTGCTCGAGCTGACTGGCCACCGGGGCAGCGGGCGGGCGGGCAGCGGGGGGGCTAGGGGGCGGGTGGTGAGGGGAGTCAAGTGGAACAGAAGGGGTGAATCTCAAGGGAGGGAAAAGGAGGGACTGGAAACCAGGGAGGGAGGGACTGGAACTAGGAGGGAGGATTGGAGACCAGGAGACGAATCTAAAGAAGGACGGAAGGGAGGGAATGGGAACCAGGATGAATTAATGAAGTAAACAATATAGAAGAAAAGGGAAAAGGGAAACAGAGGAGGAGGAGGAGGAGGAGAATGCGACAAGAAAATCCCGAGCTGAACGAAAGAGAGACACGGAAGGAGAGGAGAGGATTAGGCCGCCGTAATTCGTAGGCAGGAGCAAGAGGCGGTAGCGAAGTGGGTTTCAGGGAGAGTGGAGGGAGGAAAGGAGGGAGGGGTGGAGGGAGGGAGGGACTGAAGGATAGAGGGATCGAGGGGGAGGGACTGGAAGGATAGAGGGATCGAGGGAGGGAGGGACTGGAAGGATAGAGGGATCGAGGGAGGGAGGGACTGGAAGGATAGAGGGAAGGAGGGAGGGAGGGACTAGAGAATGGAAGGATAGAGGGAAAACGGATAGACAGATGGAGGGATTGGAGAATGGATAAGGAATGGAAGGAAGAAAGGAGGGAGGGATAGGGGAACGGAGGGATCGAGGGATACAGGGATTGGAGCATGGAAGGATAGACGGAGCGATGGAGGGACTAGAGAATGGAAGGATAGAGCGAAAAGGGATAAACAGGTGGAGGGATGGAAGGACTGCAGAATGGAAAGATAGTAGGATAAAGGGATGGAGGGATTGGAGAATGGACGGAGGAATAGAGAAATGGAGAGACAGTGCGAAGGAAGGGATAATGGAGAGAGGAATGAAGAAATGGAGGGAAAGAGCGAAGGAAGGAAGGAGGGATGGATGGAGGAACTCAGGGGAGTCAAGTATAGGAGGACTAACATCACTAACTTCAACAAAACAAAAACAAAAAAACGACAGACGACAGCCGCAAAGACAAACAACAAAACCACAACAAAACGACAACACAAGAATGCGGAACCTCATACGGTACAAAAACGGGGAGAATAAAGAAAAGGAGAGAGAAAAAAAAAGAAACCTAGCCATCAAGTTTCATTCGCTCCACGACTCGTATTATTCTGGCAAAGGAGGAGGAGGATGGAGGAGGAGGAGGAGGAGGAGGGAGGAGAGGAGGAGGAGGAGAGGAGGAGGAGGAGGAGGAGAGAGGAGACGGAGGAGGAGGAAGGAGGAAGGAGGAGGAGGAGGAAGAGAGATCAAAGGACCTGTTGTTCAATGGCCTTTCAATTGCCAGCCCAAAAGCATAGACTACGCATTCTCTCTCTCGTTGCGGGAACTGGAACATGTTGCGAACACCATTCTCTGTAATTAAGACAGGACGGAGTTACCGTGGGCAGGCAATGTCACAAAAACACAAATAACCAAATAAAGGCGCACGCGACGACATAAATAAATGCAATATACAGATGTTGCATGAATACAATAATAAAAGGAAAGAGGGCAGAGGAGGGAGGAGGGAGGGGAGGGAGGAGAGGAGGGAGGGGGGGAAGAGGAGAGGGGAGGGGGAGGAGAGAGAGAGAGAGAGAGAGAGAGAGAGGAGAGAGAGGAGAGAGAGAGAGAGAGAGAGAGAAGAGGAGAGAGAGAGAGAGAGAGAGAGAGGGGGGGGGGGGAAGGAGGGAGAGGGAGAGGAGGGAGGGAGGAGGGAGGGAGGGAGGGAGGAGAAGGGAGGGAAGGGAGAGAGAGAGAGAAGAGAGAGAGAGAGAGAGAGAGAGAGAGAGAGAAGAGGAGAGAGAGAGAGAGAGAGAGAGAGAGGAGAGAAGAAGAAGAGAGAGCGGGGGGGGGCAGGAAAGCTGGGCAGAACAGAAAAACAGGCAGAAGCGGACAGACTGAGAGCAGAGACAAAGCACACGACACACAGGCACACTGTACACACAGACACAACAGACACACAGACACGAAAGCGACAAACAAGACACAACAACACACACACCAACACAACAACACACATGCACACACCACACAACCACACACACACACGACACCCACCACCACACCAGCAATCACACACACACACTGCCCTCCCGTAATCCAACAGAATTTCTTATCGATCTTCGGACCTCCAACAGCTTTAGCCGCGATTTACGGAACTCGAAGACGGGGCGCCTACGAGTGAGCCAAGAGAAAAGGGTAAAGCCAGGTATTAATATCTGCCAAAGCCAGCCATTTCCTCACGCCTTTTCCTCTCACGCGCTCTCCCAGCTCAGCCTCCGCCTTGGACGTGCCCGGGCTCAGCACCTCCGCCGCGGCCTGTGGTCACCCTGCTCGGACGCGGTGCTCGCCGTCCCGGTGCGAGCCCCGTCCCCGCGAAGTCATGGCGTCATCCGCAGAAGCACACGACGTCAAGCTACCATAAGCTGTAAATTCCTGTACCTACAGCGACCTGAGCGCTGTATAAATCAAACGCCCTCATGAATAAGCGATGAGATCGGGAGAGCCTCGTCCGAAGCCATCGAGAGATAAAAAAGAAAAAAAGTAACAGGCACGTTCGAACAGTTGCCGTAAAAAAATACTCCACAATCATTATGAAAGAAAAATATGGGGGAAAATGGAGAGGGGGGATCATCCCAGACAAATTAAAATTGGTACACGAGGCGCGCAGCTTTCTATCACCCCGAGAGAACCGTTCGACTCCCACAACGCGCGTCCAAAAAAAAAAAAAAAAAACGAAACGAAAGCGAGAACAGCAGCACAACAAAGCCCACGGACTGACGCGAAGACAGGAACCACTACCTGGGCGCCCTAACCCTGCTCAGCATCCCCGCCCGAGCAGAGGAAGACAAACAAAAACAAAGCGAGACGGGAATTCGCACAACAAAGGCCCGACCCGAGCCTTTCGGAGAGCCGTCACGGATGACGCAGAGCAGTCAGCTGTTCCGCCGCGCTTGAAGGAGGGACACAAGAACCCGTCTGCGGGGTATCACTGCCACGAGATTAGGGCTCGGGGGCCGCGGCGGCGCAGCGCTCAATGGGGCCGCGCCGAAGGGAACCTCACGCGAGACGCAGGCGGCTCCCTCGAGGACCAGAGGGGAGGGAGGGGGGGGGCACGGGGATCCATTCGAGTCTGCCAGCAGGTCCTTCGCACAGAACCCGGCAGGCCCACCCCCCTCCCCCCCCTACCGAAAGTTTTAATGCTCCTCCTCCCCGCCGGCCGAACCGTCTTCAACTTAAAAGACAAACCTATAAAGATCACACAGAAAAAAAAAAAAAAACCACACACCCCTGTAATTCCCGACGTACAAGGCCCGAGTCCATCGCAATAACACCCTTCCCGAACGAAGCCCAAGAGCGATCTGTTGCTTGGCACCGTCCTCCCCCCGCGGCCCAATCCGGCGCTTCCCCCCCGCAGTCGTTCCGGAAGCGCCTCCTCGGAAAATTTCCATTCGGGACCCGATCCCTCAACTAACACACGCGGATCCTCGGGAAATTCCATCTGGATCCCGAGATATAAGTATTAGGGAAAAAAAATCCCGCGTCGGATCCGCCTCAAGACGCCGCCGCGGAACTCATTTTCACGCTTTGCTTCTTCGCGACGTTCGCCTCCGCGGGTCCGGGGCCCTTCGGGGGGGCCGCGCCGCCGGGGCCCGTCAGGAGGCTCTGAATCACTCTTTGGGTTTAAAGGTGTTTAGATAGATGGATAGACGGATAACCCGCTCCCTCACACACCCCACATACATATAATATATATGTATGTATGTATGTATGTATGTATGTATGTATGTATGTATGAATATATGTATGTATTATGTATGTATGTATTTATGTATTAAGAATGTATGTATGTATCCATGTTTTATGTATGTATGTGTGAATATGTATATGTACGTGTATGCGTGCGTATATGAACACGTACATGCACATATATATATGCATAAACAGATCGACAGACAGATAGACAAATGGACAAGAGTCTATTCCTCCTCCTTCCTCGCCTTCCCTTAAAAAAGACTCCCCGTGCTTTAACCTCGTTCGGCTGCATCCGCACCATCCCCTTTTCTCTATCCTTCCTCTCTCCTTCCTGTCCTCCTTTGGAGATCCTCCTCCTCTTTCACTTCCTCTTTTCTCTTCTCCTCTCTTTCACTCTCGTCTCCTCATCTTCCTCTCTCTCCTCGATTCACTTCTCGTCTCCTTCGATTCACTTCCTCTTTTTCTCCTATTCTCTCCTCTCCTCTTTCTTCTCCTTCCTCTCCTCTCCTTTTTCATTCATCCCACCTCCTCTTCTCTCGGTTTCATTTTACTGCCCCTCTCCTCCTTACTTTTACCCTTCTCTTCCTCCTGTTTCTCCCTTCTCTCTCCTCTTTCTTCTTCCTCTTCCTCTCTTTCCTTTTTCCTCCTTTCCTCTTCCTCATTTTCCTTCTTCCCCCTTCCGTTCTCCTTTTTCCCTTTCCTGTTCCATTTTCCTGCTCCCCCTTTTTTCTCTTTCTCCTCCTCTAGTTCACTCCTGCCTCCCGTCTTCGGCCTCCTTTCTCCTACTCCTTCCTCTAGTTCCTTTCTCCCTTTTCCTCCTCCTCCTAAACATTTCCTCCCTTTCTTCTTTTCACCTCTCCCCCCCCTTTCCCTCCTCCACCTCTTCCTCCAATCCTTTTCCTTTTCCTCGCCCTCCCTCCTCCTTCCCTCTCCTCCTCCATCTATTCCTCCATCCCTCCCTTTCCTTTCCTCCAATTTCCCTTCTCCTCCTCCATCTATTCCTCCAATTCCCCTTTCCCTTTCCTCCAATTCCCTCTCCTCCTCCTCCTCCTCCTGCCTTCCTCCTCTCCTCCTCCTCCTCCTCCTCCTCCTCCTCCTGCTCCTCCTCCTCTCTTTCCCCCTCCCCCCCCCCTCCTAAAGCCCTCTCGCCATAACAATCTCTCCGGCAAGAGAAACTATCCAACAAACACAATTCCCGCGGCGGGAGGAGCAAAAAGTGTCAGGAACAAGTTACGTTGGTTGCCTCCCTTCCCTCCAGCCCTCGCCTTCCCGCCTCGCCTCTCCCTCGCTCTCTCCCTCCTTTGTTTGTTTGTTTCTCGTTTCTCTCTTCTCTCTCTCTTCGTCTCTCCTTCTCTCTCTTCGCTCTCTCTTTTTCCCCATCTCTCTCTCTCTCCTCTCTCTCTCTTTTTCCCGTCTCTCATTCTCTCTCTCTCCTTCTCGTTCCTCTCTCTCTCTCTCTTTCTCCCCATCTCTCTCTCCTCTCTCTCTCCTCTCACTCTCTCTCTCTCTCTCTTCTCTCTTCTCCCATCCTCTTTCTCTCTCTCACTCGCTCTTATCTCTCTCTCTTTCTCCCCATCCTCTCTCTCTCTCTCTTTCTCCCCATCTCTCTCTCCTCTCTCTCTTTCTCCCCATCCTCTCTCTCTCTCTTCTCTCTCCCTCCTCTCTCTCTCTCTCTTTCTCCCTCATCCTCTCTCTTCTCTCTCTCTTTCTCCCTCCTCTCTCTCTCTCTCTCTCTCTTCTCCTCCTCTCTCTCTCTCTCTCTCTCTTCTCCCTCATCCTCTCTCTCTCTCTCTCTCTCTCTCTCTCTCCTCTCTCTCTCTCTCCTCTCTCTCTCCTCTCTCTCTCCTCTCTCTCTCTCTCTCTCTCTCTCTCTCTCTCTCTCTCTCTCTCTCTCTCTCTCTCTCTCTCTCTCTCTCTTCTCCCCTCCTCTCTCTCTCTCTCTCTTCTCTCTCTCTCCTCTCTCTCTCTCTCTCTCTCTCTCTCTCTCTCTCTCTCTCTCTCCTCTCTCTCTCTCTCTCTCTCTCTCTTCTCTCCTTTCTCTCTCACTCTCTCACTCTCCCTCTCTCTCTCTCTCTCACTCTCCCTCTTCTCCCTCTCTCCTCTCTCTTTCTTTTCTCCCCATTCTCTCTCCTCTCTGTCTCTCTCTCTCTCTCCTCCATCGTCGTCTCTCTCTCTCTCTTCTTTTCGTTCTCTCATCTCTCTCTCTCTCTTCTCTCTCTCTCTCTCTCTCTCTCTCTCTCTCTCTCTCTCTCTCTCTCTCTCTCTCTCTCTCTCTCTCTCTCTCTCTCTCTCTCTCTCTCTCTCTCTCTCTCTCTCTCTCTCTCTCTCTCTCTTCTCCTTCCTCTCTTCTCTCCTCTCTCTCTCTCTCTCTCTCTCTCTCCCCCTTTCTTTTATGAAATGTTCTACTCCCTCTCCCATCGCCGTTATCTTTATCTATCGCCTTCCATGATCTATCACGTAATTCACGTTCGCTCTGGCTTCTTGCCTTTATCTCTTATCTCTCCATTTCGCCCCTCGGCAAATTCCAGCTCATTTCCTACCCCGCCGTTCTCTCTCACACGCAGTTATCTCTATCTCCTTCTTCCTCCTCCGCTCTTCCGCTATCCCCATCACGCCTCCTCCCGCTCTCCACCTCCCTTATCCCTCCCTCCCTCCATCCCTCCCCCTCACCTCCTTCTCCTCGCCCTCTCCATCTACTCCCTCTTCCCTCCCTCCTCCTCCTCCTCCTCTCCTATCTCCTCCCTCCTCCTCCTTTTCTCTATCCCTCTCCCCCTTCCTCCTCCTCTCTATCCCCTCCCCCCTCCTCATTCTCTCTATCCTTCTCCCCCTCCTCCTCTCTATCCTTTCCCCTCCTCCTCTCCCTCCTCCCCTCTCCTCCTTTCCTCCTTTCCTCCTCCTCCTCCTCCTTTTCCTTTCCTCCTCCCTCCTCCTCCTCCTCCTCCTCCTCCCTCCCCTCCTCCCCTCCTCTCCCTCCATCCCCTGACCCCATCCCACCTTCTGTCCCTTCCATCCAAATATCCTTAATTCCACCCCGGAGTCACTCTCCCTCAGCCTCCGCTCCCTGCGATGCCGCCCTTTGCTAGCCTGCCTGCATGCCCTCTCCTCCCTCTTCCCGCCCTCGCCTCCCTCTCCCCCTCCCCCTCTCTCCCGCCCCCTCTCCCCCTCGCTCCGTCACCCTCATCCCTCTCCCCCTCGCCCCCTCCTCCTCTCCGGTCACCCTCTGTCCCTCTCCTCCCTCTCCCCCCTCATCCCTCTCCTCCCTCTCCCCCTCGCCTCCCTCTCCGCCCTCTCCTCCCTCTCCTCCCTCTCCGTCACCCTCATCCCCGGCTCAGCAATGCTTCCCTGGAAAATCATACGCCTGTAAAAAGCGCGCGTTTAATCAACTTATTGCATATGAGGCGCTCCGAACTTGACACACATTAAGTTGCGCGGCGCGTCGCCCAAAACCGCCCGCTTTAGCCACTGCTTTATATCAAATGGCCGTCGCACCGCGCGAATTTACGAGCGTCGGGGCAAATTTACACGGTGGAAACATATAGACGGAAATTAATACGAAAATGCTCGTGTGGGAGCCTGAGCCTAATGCAACACGCAATTGGAAATAATAGCGCCCTGGTGAGCACCGGTAACCCCAGGCGCATCAACTTGCAATGAGTTGCACAGTTCCCAGGTTGGCGAAGCCTAAACTTAGCGCATAACAGGCTCTTCCTCCGCCCTGGGCCGCGCCGCTCGCGCCTCGCCGGGAAATGCATTCCTCTCCGGCGGCGAGGCTTCCCCGAGCACCAGCTGCCCCTCGACCGGCGCTGGGGCGGCGCCTGCCAACTTTAGTGACTGGCAAATCCTGAAAGCGGGCTTGATATTGCCCCAGGGAGACAGGGTGGCATATTTGTCGGCATGCGGAGCTCCCTCGTGTTGCCAGACCACACCCGAGGGAGCGTGTGTTCCAGGCCCTGCCATCTTTTCTCTACATTCTACGACTTCCGCGCACGCTGGCACGGCCGCTCACGCTCGTCCTGCGCACACTGACGTGACCCCGAGCGCCGTCCTGCGTCACGGCCGTCGTCGCAAGGCATCAAGCGGCTCGCGCTAATCCGAGACGCACACTGCACACTGACATGGCTTCGAGGCAACGGCCTGGCGCATGTTGGCGGCCGCGAACGTGGCTTCAGTAGCACGCTCGTCTTCGCTATAAATCATACCTCCGCTTCGAGGATTGAAAAATGTGAGATACTCTTCGCCGTAAAAGCCTCGCTCTCAGCAGGTGAGCTAAGCAGGTGGCGACACATGGCAGCCAACAGACGCACGACATGACACCGCTGCCGCCCGACCACCTACCCTAAACACGAAGATCAAATAATAATCAGTCGAACAAGCAACTGCTCTTTATGGCACGTTTATCAGGCAGCTGCATGCGCCTGCAACATAAACACAGCCCTTCCCAGATCACGCCCGGCACCGCCAGAGATGCGCCTCGCTCCCTTTAAAGCGCCTGCCTTTCCCAGAAGGGAATGCGCACGACACAGATCTCGCAGCCCCTGCAGCTACGCCCTCGACGAGCCCAGGCCTCGGAGCTCGTCAAAAGCATCAACGCCGGCATGAACATAAGCTGCCTTCGTTGCTATTCCAACGGCTCTTGCTACCACAAACACCGACGCGCATAATATTGCTACTGATGGCAAAACGCAGAGCGAAACCACACCAACTCTGCCATCGTCACCCCCCCCTCCTTTTCCTCCCAGCTCCGCTCCCGCCCCTCGGCCCCCTCGCAGCATCCACCAGACGCCCCTCTCGGACTTCACGGCCCTACAGCCCAACGCCACCCCGCCCACACTCCATTCAGCGTACTCTCGCGTGCTTCGGCTCCGCGTACCCTGCTTCAGCCGCGTACCCAGCCGCCCGCGCACCTCCGCTGCCGTACCCTGCCTCCTCGCGCCGCGGGCCGGGCGCTCTGAGGCACGAACACTCCGTCTGGCGCGTCATTCTCGCCGTGCCCGACCTTGCGTGCGGACCCGACGTCCCGCGGCGCTCGCTGCCCCGCCGCGCTCTCTTCCGCTCCCCCTCCCTCCCTCCCCCCCCGCGACCCCAGGGTTGCCGGAAAATACAGCTTCTTGAAACACATTCCCCCCCTTCCCCTCCCCCGCGACCCCACCCCAGGTTGCCGGAAAATACAGCTTCGTGAAACACATTGCCCTCCCCCTTCCCCTCCCCCGCGACCCCACCCGCAGGTTGCCGAAAATACACTTCTTGAAACGCATTCCTCCTTCTGGTAAAAAAAAAAAAATACAATCCTCAAAGAATAGGACGCAGCCCTCTCCTCCCCTACACACAAAGGAAACGCGAGGACGACCTGCCTCCCCTGCCAGTAAGCCTCCTCCTTCGCGGCGTGAACGTTCTCTCTGTCGTGCTGGCTGGCCGCGCT
This sequence comes from Penaeus vannamei, assembly GCF_003789085.1. Classification (NCBI taxonomy): domain Eukaryota; kingdom Metazoa; phylum Arthropoda; class Malacostraca; order Decapoda; family Penaeidae; genus Penaeus; species Penaeus vannamei. The sequence goes on from NW_020871107.1 coordinate 443,307, forward strand.
TACTGGCACTGCAGATGCGCTTCCCATTCATCGTTTGGGAAACAATGAAAATAAAGAAGAAAAAAAAAAATGATGGGGCAACGAACGCTTTAATGATGCAAACACACACAAACTTACTGAGGGCAAGGGGAGGAGGGAGGAGGAGGAGGGGGAGCGCTGGAGGGAGAGGAGAGTGAGAGGGAGAAAGGAAAGGAGAGGAGAGAGAGAGGAGAGGAGAGGAGAGGGAGAGAGAGGGATAGGGAGGGAGAGGGAGAGGAGAGGGGGAGGGAGAAGAGGAAGAGAGAGGGAGAGGAAAGAGAAGAGAGAGAAGAGAAAAGAGGAAGATAAAGAAAAACATTACTACCCTTCAGACGGCATTAGAATTTGTCGCGGAACCTCAAGCGCAGCCTTCGCCCCAGCCTGCCCGCCATTCCCCACCCAGAAGTCCCATCAGCCCACGCCCGCGCCCCGCGCCGCCGCCGGCCGCCGGGCTTCAAGACGGCCAGACGGACCCGCTTCACGACCCGAAATATCCGCGAACAAGCCTGCGACGTGGTTCTTCGTCCAGTCGGATTTCTGTTCGCGTCGCGCGTGCCTCGGCGAAGTGGGGCCGGATTAATGGGCGGGCGCCGCGCGTTCCGAACCTCGCCTCCGCCCGCCGACACCCGCCGCTCGCGAGGGCCGTGGGCGGGGAGGACCGACCCTTCGCGTAGGTCGCAGATCTCGCCTTCCCGGACGCGATCCACCCGCCGGCGACGTCTCTTCCGCGATTCGTCTCCCCTTCAGCCTCGGCGGCCAGGGCGACGAGGCCTTCGTCTGCAACTCCGACGGAACTTTTCCTCTCCGTCACTCCTCCACGCCCACGCCCCCCCGCCTCCCCAAGCGTCGTATCACTCTTACCACTTCGCCACTCGCGCTTCCACAGGCCTCTTGTCCTCAACCTCTTCCACTTCCTCTCCCGTCCCTGCCGCTCCTCTCCACTCCACTCCCTTCCACGGGCTCATCGTCTTCCCTCGTCCTCCTCCTATTCTCTCCTTCCTCCCACCATTATCTAACTCTGCCTTCCCCTATTCCATCCATTACCATCCTCCTACCTTATATTTTCACATCCTCCATTTCTCCTATTCTTTATATTTATATCCTTTAATCTCTTTTTTTCTGTTCTTTTCAAATCAATGTATTCCTCTTCTTACACTTAACCTTTCCCTTTCCTTTTCCTTCCATTCGTTTCGTCCCCCCCCATTTCCTCTCCTTCCCTTCCTTTCCCTTCAATTTGCTTCCCTATTATTCCTTTCCCTTCCTCTCATTTCCTTTGCCATTAATTTCCTTCCCTTTCGTCTCCCATCTGCTTTCCTTTTCCATGCCTCCTCCCCCCCCTCTCCCCTCTCTCTCCCTCTCTCTCTCTCTCTCTCTCTCTCTCTCTCTCTCTCTCTCTCTCTCTCTCTCTCTCTCACTCTCTCTCTCTCTCTTCTCTCTCTCTTTCACTAGCTTAGCTTCTCCTCCCTTCCATTGTCCTTCCTTTTCTCACGTTCTTTTCTTTCCCCGCTTCCTCTCTCCTGTTTATTGTATTATTTTCCTTTCCTCTTCCCTTCTTACCTTCTTCTTACTCTTCCCATTCTCTTCCTTCCATCATTTTCCTCCTTCTTCCTTCCTTCAACTCTATTTTCCCTCTGTCTCCCTCACCTTTCCCTTTC
>NW_020871107.1:445079-447579 GCF_003789085.1 Penaeus vannamei
TTCTCCTCTTTCCCTTCCCCTTCCTTCTTTCCCCTCCTCCTCTCCTTCCCCTCCCCCTGAACACCCCGTTGCGTCTCCTCTTTCGCCTTTTTCCCTGAACGCCCCTTCATCCACTTCCCCTCTCCCCTTTCTCTCTTCCTTCCCCTTTTCCCTGAAGTCCCAGCGCCACCTTCCCCTCTCCCCTTACCCCTGAACGCCCCTCGTCCCTCTCCCTTTCCCCCCTTTCCCTTCCCCCCGTCTCACTGCAGCCAATTTCGCCGGGTGAGCCCAAAGTTGGCACCGGCTTTGTTAGTGTCAAGGTACTGTGATGACTTAGATTTCCTGAGGGTAATGGAAGTCTAGGGGATCGCGCGCCACGTTTCACTATGACGGGCTCAATTGGTTTTGTGCCCTTTTTTGTGCGAACTGTTCGTTTCTTTTTTTTTGGTCCTGAGACGTGTGTGTGTGGGTGTGTGTCTGCTTTCGGACGTGTACGTGCGTATTTGTATGTTTGTGGCTATGTATGTATGTACTTATGTATGCATGTATGTATGTGAGTGTGCTTGTATGTGTGTGAGTGTGTGTGTGTGTCTACACGTGCACATTATAAACAGGAACCCAAAGCAAGGCTTGCGGTGGAAGTCGCATGAAAGGAGCGATCGTCGGTCTCCATAGAGGCGCTGCCAGTTCGAGGAACTTCCCCTCCGTCGGGCGGCGAGCGCTAATGGCGATCGTCAGGGATCTGCGTCAACACTTTTGATCGCAGCTGCTCGACCAGAAGGGTTCAATTATGTCGTACATTTCCCCGAACGTTTGCGATTCCCTTGACGCGTAAGTCGTATTGAGGATATGCGAACGAGGACGATGCCACATCCATCTCGCCGAATCGGATGACGTGCGGTTCATTCAGTCAGCTGATTTGCACACTCATCATTCATAAATCCCCCTTTTCCCTGTCGCCGCACTACCCTCCGATTGTTTTTTTTCGGTGAAATAGATTAGAGTGAGAGTTCCCTCTTGCGACCGACGCGAATACGAGAGACAAAGGAGGCGTCGCGGCGATGGTCGCACAGTGGTCCCAATGATTGAAAAGATGGCCAACACCCTAACTTGCAAATTTAGTTTTAAATATGCTTTATCAGAAGAACAATCAATGCTTACTTTAGTGGCAATCCTACTAATTTAGAATTATTTTATTTTCGATAGTTATGCAACAGAAAAGGATTTCTCCCCGAATTTAAAATCGCAATATTTTCCTTAAAAAGCACCCTATAGCCATGAAATCAGATTATGAGAAAGATGCATTGATAGAGCTTTGGAAAATTTGTGAACTAATGATGTATCATGAATATTGTGATTTTAATAGAGGACTTTACATAAATGCAATTCATTTACAAATAAGAGAATATAAGATACTGCCACTTTCACGAAAGTAGAGATAAATATACGAAATAACAATGTGTGCAATTTGAATCAGATCCCCCGAGCTCCACCAAAAGTAGCAATAGCTATTATTCTAACAGATTTGTCCTCGTTTTGACTATCGGCTCTTTCGTAATGTGCGCGCGTAATTCATAGAAAATGGGAATGCCCTCCATTTTCTATACAGCTCTATACAATACTTTCTCCGAGGTGGTTATGGATTCCTGATTATTTGACATATACGTTAGGGATAGTGGAATAATGTGTTGAACATAACTAATAGTGTAAAGATGATCCCTACTGATGCGTGATGAAATTATTAGTACATATTATTTATAATAGTTACCCCTTTCAAAACATAAAAAAATCTTATTTTATGAGGAAAACTGATGTTTAACTTTGTCATTATTTGGATGTCTTTATTTTCATTGCAGATGACAGGTCGTACTAGGAAATCAGTAATTGACAGCTATATTTCTTCAAAAGCAGTGCATTCATTCGAACATGTTTTATTCATCAAAATCAAACACCAAAAAGTTAATATCAGGAAAACTATGAACAAAGTAAACATTGCAGCTTTCAAGTGTGATTTTCATAAGCGGTGGAAGAAAGCTAACTATATACTGTATGATTATTTCTACAGCATATACCTGTATGATTAATCATACAGCATATGCTGTATGATTAATTCACTCTCAAGATCAGTATGATATAATGTACGTGATTTGATTACTATATATTCACTCGGTAATAGCTGATATTTCATGTAGTATTTCTTAATTAAAAGCTTTTTGTTTTTGCTGTTGCGTAAGTTTGAAAATCATTTTTTAAAGTAGGGTATGTACCCTGATAAACAATATACATCAAGATGTATGAACTTATGAATAATTTTCCCCAATGAAACTAGGGTTTCTATTACATCCTGCATTAATTATACATCTGCTCTTTCATGGAAATGAAGTAATAGTAATCATATATAACGATGGAAGCACAAATGATTGTTTAACGATCGCAAATCACGAGTGGCCAAGAAATTAGCGCTTGGGACCACTGTGCGTCGCGGCGATGGACGTCTCCAGCCGATCGTCGTAGAAATGGC
>NW_020871107.1:450079-455079 GCF_003789085.1 Penaeus vannamei
ACTCTCTCTCCTCTCCTTCCCCCACTCTCTCTCGCCAGCATCCATGGACTCATTTGAACAAAAGCATAATTTAAAAGAATTTCCATTCGCATAACACACACCACCGCTCTGTCGCTTTCGATTCTGTTTCTCTGTTCCCACCCCTTCCCTCCCCCTTCCTTTCCTTCTTCCCTGCTCCCTGTTTTCACTTCCGTTCTTCCTTCTTTCTCCTTTCTCGTTTTCCTTCTTCTCTTTTCCCACGCCGTCTCTTTACTTTTCATCTACTTCTCTTATCTTCTACATCTGTCTTTCTTTCTCATTTTCTTTCTCTTTGTCTTTCTCTGTTCCCCTCATCGTGCTCTAAGCTTCTCTCTGTCTCTCTTTCTTTCCCTCGCTCCCTTTCCTCTCCTTCCCAATCCCTCCATCTCTTCTCCCATCCCATCTCCCTCTCCCTCTCTTCCTCTCCCTCTTTTCCCCACTCTTTGAAAACAAAAAGGAAAACAAAACCAGCCCACTCTCTCTCTCTTCCCTCATCCTTCTCTTCTTCTCTTCCCCTCTTTGAAAACAAAAAGGAAAACAAAACCAGACCACAAAGAGAAACAACAACAACAGAACACTCAAAACAAAACAGTCCACACAGTTACCCAAATCGCCGAGCATTTAGAACGAGCGCAAACAGCTGATAAAATGGCCGAGTCGGACGGTCATTTAAAGAGAGGAAGAAGAGCCCCGGGCAATGAATGGAAGCGCGCGGCCCTCGCCCTTTTAAAGACGATGAACACACTTTCCAGGGAGAGAAAGTTTAAAGGGTGAGGGAGAGAAAGTTTAAAGGGTGAGGGAGAGAAAGATTAAAGGGTGAGGGAGAGGTTTAAAAGGTGAAGAGAGAAAGTTTAAAGGTGAGGGAGAGAAAGTTGAAAGGGTGAGGGAGAGAAAGATTAAAGGGTGAGAGAGAGAAAGATTAAAGGTTGAGGGAGAGAAAGTTGAAAGGGTGAGGGAGGAGAAAGTCTAAAGGGTGAGGGAGAGAAAGTTGAAAGGGTGAGGGAGAGAAAGTTAAAAGGGTGAGGGAGAGAAAGTTGAAAGGGTGAGGGAGAGAAAGATTAAAGGGTGAGGGAGAGAAAGTTTAAAGGGTGAGGGAGAGAAAGTTGAAAGGGTGAGGGAGAGAAAGATTAAAGGGTGAGGGAGAGAAAGATTAAAGGGTGAGGGAGAGAAAGTTGAAAGGGTGAGGGAGAGAAAGTCTAAAGGGTGAGGGAGAGAAAAAGGGTGAGGGAGAGAGAAAGTTGAAAGGGTGAGGGAGAGAAAGATTAAAGGGTGAGGGAGGAAAGGAAGAGAAAGATTAAAGGGTGAGGGAGAGAAAGTTGAAAGGGTGAGGGAGAGAAAGAGAGAGATTAAGAGGGTTAAAGGGTGATTAAAGGGTGAGGGAGAGAAAGTAGAAAGGGTGAGGGAGAGAAAGTTGAAAGGGTGAGGGAGAGAAAGTTTAAAGGGTGAGGGAGAGAAATTAAAGGGTGAGGGAGAGAAAGTTGAAAGAGGGAGGGTTGAAAGGGTTGAAAGGGTGAGGGAGAAAAAGTTGAAAGGGTGAGGGAGAGAAAGTTTGAAAGGGTGAGGGAGAGAAAGTTGAAAGGGTGAGGGAGAGAAAGTTAAAGGGTGAGGGAGAGAAAGTTGAAAGGGTGAGGGAGAGAAAGATTAAAGGGTGAGGGAGAGAAAGATTAAAGGGTGAGGGAGAGAAAGATTAAAGAAGAAAGATTAAAGGGTGAGGGAGAGAAAGTTGAAAGGGTGAGGGAAAAAGTTGAAAGGGGTGGGAGAAAAGAAAAGGTGGGAAGGAAAATGGGGGGTTGAGTGAAAGGGAGAGAGGGAGGGATAGAGTACGCAGTCGGAAAACCGTGAAAAAATAGTAAATTTAAAACCATGTTGTGGACAGTGGCAAGACCCGCTCAGAGATGATCATAAAAGTGAATGAAAGGAAAGTTTTTTTTTCAATCCCCCAAAAGAAGAAACCACATCTAAAAGAAAGAGAGAAGTAAATGAGAGAAGAGAAATCACTCAACTTGTCGCGATGAAAGGATGAAATCGGCGTGGAGGTGTAATAGGGTCCTGGCGTGGGACGTCGACAGAGAGGAATGGTGGGGGAGAGGAGGGGGGAGGTACCTGGGAGGGTAGTAAGGGGGAGGAGTACCTAGGGTGGGGGTAGATTTTTAATGGAATTTGCCCATCGATGGACTCAATCCACTGGACGAATGGAAAAATTGCGCACGTTGAGACTCTATAGTATGCATGGTATATATATATTTTCTCATGTCAAAGCATAAATATCATTATATATTTTGAATTATTCAGAGTAATATATATTTAACTTTACATCAATATTTACATTTAAATTTAAACTAAAAAGCGAATAAAAAGTCAAAACAAAAGCATTGACCATGGATTCTCATTTGACTGACGAATATAAACAACGCGTAGCCGCCAACTTGTTGAAGTCGAAACCGCAGATCCCGTGAATATTCGAAACGTGGAATTCTGAAGCAATTTACTCCCTCCTAGAAAAGGTTAGAACCAAGAAATCAAGAAAGAATAGCGAGAGTTAGGGAGAAGATTGCGGGATCCATAGCGAGTCTCAGCGGTCACGATTTGTTTTATTGCAGCGATTCCACTGGACAAAGCCGATGTTTTTTTCACCATGGTTGGGTGGGTTGGTTCGAGCCCACAGAATATCGCTGGATTCCAGTGAAATTTATGGGTAGTCTGACCGTACCTTAAGGGACAGAAAGGGGGAAGTACCTCGGGAGGGCGGGAGGTAGAGAGGAGAGAGAGAGAGAGAGGAGAGAGAGAGAGAGAGAGAGAGAGAGAGAGAGAAGTCGGTCGGTCGGGTCGGTCAGTCAAGTCAGTCAGTCAGTCAGTCAGTCAGTCAGTCAGTCAGTCAGTCAGTCAGTCAGTCAGTCAGTCAGTCAGTCAGTCAGTCAGTCAGTCAGAGTCAGTCAGTCAGTCAGTCAGATCAGTCAGTCAGTCAGTCAGTCAGAGACAATAGAAACCGAAAAAAGAAAAAAACGAAAGGTGATAACGAAAAGCAAATCCGTCGCTCCGAGAGAGCCCATTGAAGACGAGAGAGCGCTTGACTTTGATCTGTTCGTCGAGGATGAGCCCGGCGAGGGAAATAGGTGGAAATATGATGCGTATTACGGCTTCAGGCTTGGAGGTCGGCGGGCGCGGTAATTGGGCGGCCGAGGTAAATCGCGGGAAGGGGTACTCGGATGAGGCGGCCGGGCGGGGATTATTGCCAGGATTATTATGACTCGGGGTTGTGGTGGTTGGAGTCGCTTTATTATTGTTGTGGGGAGGTTGCTATATCGAGCGGAGGTGACTGATGGACAGAGAGAAGTTGCGATCACAAACATACATACACATATACTCATAAAACACGCATGAGCAAGCAAACACGGGCACAGACAATGACGCACACACACGCTTGACACACACACAACACACACACACACACACACACACACACACACCACACACACACACACACACACACACACACACACACACACACACACACACACACCCACACACACACACACACACACCCACACACACACACCACACACACACACACACACACACACACACACACACACACACACACACACACACACACACACACACACACACATCCTTCGCTCCGCAGCTTTAAGGCACAGCTGAAAAGGTTGATGGCGCAGCGACTCCTTCCTGTCAGCCTTTATTCCCTCCCTCTCCCTCCTTCCTTGCTCCACTACTACCTCTTCCCTTTCCCTTCCCACCTCCTCCTTTCTCTCTTTCTCTTCTTCCTCCTCTTTCTCTCTTTCTCCTTCTTCTTCTTCCTCCTCCTCTCCTCCTCTTCCTCCTCCTCCTCCTCCCCTCTTCCTCCTTCTCTCCTCTCCTCCTTTCTCCTCCTCTTTCCTCTTCTCCTCCTCCTCCTCTCTCCTTTCCTCCTCTCGCTCCCCTTTCCTCCTCCTCCCTTTCCTCCTCTCTCCTCTTCCTCCCCTAGCCTCTTTCCTCTCCCTCTTCCTCCTTCTTCCTCCCTTCCTCCCCTCGCCTCTCTCTTCCTCCCTTCCTCCCTCGCCTCCCTTCCTCCCTCGCCTCCCTTCTTCCTCCTTCCTCCCTCTTCCACCCCGCCCTCCTGCTCTATCCCTGTCTCCTTTTTACGACCTTGATCATAGGAGAGCGGAAGGAAGGCCCTTGAAAGGAGGCGGCGGCTGCAGGCGACGAGGGAGGGGAGGGACCCCTTCCACACCACCCCTCCTCCTTTCCCTACTGCAGATGGTCGTCGGTCCACTTTTATGGCGACGCAGAGGGGGGGGGGGGTGCGACTCTTTGCCATTATTATTATTATGATTATGATTATCGTTATTATTACGATGGCGATGATAGTAGTTATTGTTGGTGTGTTTTGTTGTTATTATGATGTTTATTGTTGTTATTTATTATTATTATTTTATTATTATTATTGTTATTATTGTTTTTTATCATTATTACTATTAATGAAATTGATAATGATAATAATATTATATAATTATCATAATCATTATTATTATTAATGTGATGATAATAATATTATATTAGTCATAATTATCATCATCATTATTTATCATTATCACTTATCACCACCACCATAATGGACGAGAAAAGGGAAGGAGACGCAACCCACACGTTAATTCGAGGGGGGGGGGGGGTGGCACGCTCGCCGGGCGAACATTAGTGAGCAGGAGGGGGGGGGGGGGGGGGGGGGAGTTACGCGCCCGCAGATATACGCGCACCTACTTACCCGCGTACCCTAAGCTACTTCTCCGCTTGTCTGTCTGTTTGTCTGTATCTGTCTGTCTGTATACCTCTTTATCTGTTGGTTTGTCTGTCTGTAAGTCTATTTATCTCTATCTATCTATCTATCTATCTGTCTATCTATGGCTAATATCTATCCTATCTATCTATCTATCTGTCTATCTATGGCTAATATCTATCTATCTATCTGCCTGCCTGCTTGCTTG
>NW_020871107.1:467579-492026 GCF_003789085.1 Penaeus vannamei
CAGACAATTACGCGGGCGGGGCGACTCGGCTGCGGCAGGTCGGCTTGGGGGGGGGGGGGGGGGGTTAAGGGAGAGGGTAAAGAGGGGTTGGCCTAAGGCGAGGGAAAAACGAGGGGTTGAGGGAGGGGGGGTCCGCAGGTGTTCGTTTGCCCCGCACGCCCGCACGCCCGCACGCACATTCCCGGGGTTCTTGTTCTGCGGTTTTGTGGGAGGGATTTCTCTTTCTTTCTTTGGGGGAGTGAAGGGGCGGTGGGAAGGGAGGGGAAGGGGGGAGTCTAAGGGGAGGGAAGAAACGGGGAGTTAGGGGGAGAGGGTAAAGAGGGGTTGAAGGGAAAGATGAAATGAGCGGTTTAAGGGAGGGAGGATAATGAGGAGAAACGGAATTCGGTAATTAATGGGCGCGTTCTGGCAGGAATTATGCAAAATACTCCAAGCTCCTTATCGGGAAATATTTAGCTGCCGAGAGAGAATGAGAGAAAACGAAGAAGAAAAAGATAAAGGGGAAAAAGGGAAAAAGGGAAAAAGGGAAAGAAAGCGAGAGAGAGAGAGAGAGAGAGAGAGAGAGAGAGAGAGAGAGAGAGAGAGAGAGAGAGAGAGAGAGAGAGAGAGAGAGAGAGAGAGAGAGAGAGAGAGAGAGAGAGAGAGAGAGAGAGAGAGAGAGTAATGGTTTAGAGAGAGAGAGATAGTGAGAAACATCGAGATAAAGCAGAAATAGCAGGAAAGGAAAAAAAAAACAAAGTAGAGAAAAAATGAGGGAAAAAAGAATCTCAAACAGACAGAGACAGAAAAGAATATGCATGAGCGAGCGATAACAAGGCGGCGGGGGAGCCACGGCCCACAGATGCAGGGTCGTGTGTAGGAATCTTGGTGTCGTGTGCATCATCCTCTGTGGCCGAAGAGTCGCTTTATCATCCCCGGACACTCTCTACGTCCCGCCATTTTTTCCACGATAAAGAATAAAGAGAGAGAGAGAAGAGAGAGAGAGAGAGAGAGAGAGAGAGAGAGAGAGAGAGAGAGAGAGAAGAGAGAGAGAGAGAGAGAGAGAGAGAGAGAGAGAGAGAAGAAGAGAGAGAGAGAGAGAGAGAGAGAGAGAGAGAGAGAGAGAGAGAGAGAGAGAGAGAGAGAGAGAGAGAGAGAGAGAGAGAGAGAGAGAGAGAGGGAGAGGGAGAGGGAGAGGGAGAGGGAGAGAGAGGGTAGAGGGAGATGGAGAGGGGAGAGAAGTAGAGGGAGAGGGAGAGGGGAAAGAGGGAGATGGAGAGGGGAAAGAGGAGATGCGAGGGGAGAGAGAGAGAGAGATGGAGAGGGGAGAGAGGTAGAGGGAGATGGAGAGGGGAGAGAGGTAGAGGGAGATGGAGAGGGGAGAGAGGGAGAGAGAGAGAGAGGGGAAACTTTCATCATAAAACCCAACTTCAGCGATTATGCAAGACTCGAGTTGTGAAGTAAGACTGTAGAGGGTTGGGAGTGCCTTAATGAGCGCTGCTGAAGATTTGAATGACTCTTTTTTCTTCTCTGTTTTTCTCTTCTTTTATACGTTTTGAAAGAGAGTTGCTACTGCGTGTATTTTTGTGCGGTTTTGTGGGATCATTGGTTGTTTGCGGAAGGAGGAATGGTTGTACTAAAGCTGTTCGTTGCAAGGGTGGAAAATGTATAGCATTAAGAAAAGAAATAGAGCCAGACTTTTTATTTGTCTTCTTTTTGAGGTAGAAATAAGTGTTTCGGTCATAATAAGGGCTCAGTACTGCATCTTCTTTAACTCGACACACGTCTTCCAAAAAGATATGGATAACATTCTTAGATATCATCTTTTTTAAGCTTAAAGCAACAGCATAGGGATTAGATCCAAACATTTTACATTTCCAGATACTACATGGTATCATCCAACAGTATTTTATAGCCCATTTTGTTCCGAGATCCAGTTTGACCTCAACCAACAGTGCTGTATATCCTATTTTTTCAGAGATTCGGGGTCCAATTTCACGATGTATTGATAAGCTCTTCTCCCGCAGATCTGTGACACGTACCCTCAGGAGCTCTTCGTCCCCGCCTCGGCGCCCACGAAGGTCATCCTCAGCAGTTCCAAGTTCAGGAGCAAGGGCCGCTTCCCCGTCCTCTCTTACCTTCACAAAAACCAGGTACTGAACTTCGCCATAACTATTTTGATTAGCGTGGGAGCTGTAGGAAGTCGGCGTGGAAGAATGTTTGAGGGATGTTTTCTTATTAATTTTTTTCTACTTTTTTTTAGAAAATCAAAATTATGAGGGGGAGAAAATAAGAATGGAGAGAGAGAGTGAGTGAGTGAATGAATAAGTAAGTAAGTTTGGAATTTGGCTTTTCCCTCCACTTCTTCGTAAATATTAGGCTTTCAAGAACGTTCACGAATTTCCAAAATCACTCGGCTAATATCATAAATATTTCCGACCCCCAGGCAGCGCTGTGTCGGTCCTCGCAGCCCCTCTCCGGGTTCAGCGCTCGGTGCGAGGAGGATGAAGAGCTGTTGGACTGCATCCTTCACTCCAACCCAAACTCTTCACACATGATCGTTGTGGACACAAGACCCAAGGTGAGATAACACTCTTGTTGCGTTGAGGTCGAGTGGAGTGTTTACATCCCTTTGGAGAACGTTGGGGTCTGTTTATGATTTATATTGGCTAATCTTTTAAACAATTTTTTTATACAGGCAATTTTTTAGGGATTTTCTCTCGTTTCCACTATGTTTCCACTATGTATGTTTTCGCGTGTTCAATCTGCTTGTTACGATTTAACTTGAGAGTTCTTTACAGGCCTAATTGTAAAGCAATTACTGTAATACGAGGTACAAGTTCCCCCAGCATTTTGCAAAAGAGAATCCATTTCCAGGTTGCAAGTGCCCATTCCAAGTTTTATCCCGCGAAAACTTCTGAATCTGGGTTGGTTAAACAGGATGCTAAAATTATCTTTGTCTCCACAGATCAATGCTATGGCGAACCGCGCGGCTGGAAAAGGCTATGAGAATGAGGCCTATTACGAAAACATCAAATTCCACTTCTCTGGGATAGAAAACATTCATGTCATGAGAGCTTCCCTTACCAAGCTAATTGAGAGTGAGTACATATTTATGAAATGTGTCATCTGATGTTTTTGTTATTCTTGGTTATAGTATGAATTGTCATGTGTAAATCTGTTTCACACCTGATGTTGATGTTGGTTATAGTATGATAACGATTTATTCAAATATTTTTGCTAAAGCTATTCGGAAAAGCAAACCAAGTATTAACATTTATGCTAGATCGTATACGCTAAGAATATATTTGAAATATTCCTATCGCCGTTATATATAAAATCACACCACGTACATCCAAAGCTTTACTCCCTCCCATCATCCCAGCAATTTACGCCAAACTCCTTTTCGCAGCATGCCAGCTGGTTACCCCCTCGATGAGCGGCTTCATCGGGGGCGTGGAGTCGTCCGGCTGGCTGAAGCACGTGCGCTCAGTCCTGGAGACGGCGGCGTTCATCACCAGTTCTATGGTGGAGGGCGTCAGCGTCCTGGTGCACTGCTCGGACGGCTGGGATCGCACGGCCCAGACCTGCGCCCTCGCCCAGCTCATGCTCGACCCCTACTACCGCACGACTCAAGGATTCCAGGTGTGTTGCTTTGGTTGCTGGAGGCGGTCGAGGTCTGATCGTTGTTTTAGTACATGCGGTCTCTATATAATTTTCACACATTTTTTAAACATTGATAATGGTGATGCATCACATAAGATGAGGAACTGTACTTTTTTGTTGAATTATTATCTAAATACATGAAAGCAGACGTGAACGATTTTAACATTTTCTTCAGTATGAGTGTCCTACAATTATGGTTAATTTGCATATGATAAAGGAATCTTTGAAGATGTCACATAATTAGAGTAATCAAAGAAATTATTTATACTGCAATTCCTTTATTGCAGATTAATTCTCCTTGTGGAATTCTGGCTTCTCTAGACAAGTGAAATGTGGAGAGTCGGTCCTTAGACTTTCGAGAGAAGCTAAAATAATGTATATTGTAAAAAATTATATATATACTCATTTTCTTAGGAAATCAAGTTTCTAACTGTCTCTAAACTTTGCATGATTTGTAATAATAGTAGCAACATATTTGTAGATTTTATTATGATGATGATGATAGTAGTAACAGATTTCATGATAATAATGGTTGGCTAACATATGATGATCAATTAAAAAACTTACATTGAAAACGGGATAACAGTTTGCTATTTAACCTTTGTTAATGCAGAACATGATTTGGTATTCATCAGTAATAATATTGATCAACCATTATCACCATCATTGCCATCATCATTATTTTCATCATTATCATTTCCCTCATCATCATTTCCATCATCATCATCATTGTCATAATCATAATAATCATTATAATTATCATCATCAATTATCAATCATCATATCATCACCATCAGTAATCATCAATCATCATCCATCATCATCAATCATCATCATCATCATCATCATCATCATCATCATCATCATCATCATCATCATCATCATCATCATCATCATCATCATCATCATCATCATCATCATCATCATCATCATCATCATCATCATCATCCATCATCATCATCATCATCATCATCATCATCATCAATCATCATCATCATCATCATCATCATCATCATCATCATCATCATCATCATCATCATCATCATCATCATCATCATCATCATCATCATCATCATCATCATCATCATCATCATCATCATCATCATCATCATCATCATCATCATCATCATCATCATCATCAATCATCATCATCATCATTAAAATTGATAATGGTATTAACAGTGAGAATAATGATAGTGATCACAATAATAACAGTCTCGTAATATCTAGTTAATAACAGTAATGATATCAATAACATGAGTGACCGTGATATTAATGTAGCAGTATTGTACTTTTGGCACCATCATTGTAAACAACTAAATCAATAACAGAGGTATAAACAATAAAACGTTCAGCATATATTTTTCCAAATGACACACGTATCCACAAAATGGAACAATAATACTATGAACACTTACCCTCAAATGATATGCAATCCTGAAAGTTTTGGGAGCTGTTGGGAACTTGGCCAACTTTCCTCCAATGTGAGGAGGAAACTGGGAAAACTATGTAAAATTATGATTGTTTTAATGGGTTACCAGATAGGGGTGGCAGCAAGGGAGAGTTTGTAGAAAGATGAGGGAAGGGAAGAAAAGAGAGGGAGGGAGGCAGGCAGGCATGAAAAGAGGGAGAGAGGGGAGAAAAAAAGAAGCGACAGGGAGAAGAGAGAGAGAGACAAAAAAATATAGAGGATTAGCAGAGAAATGAAGAAAGTGAGAGACATGGAGAGAGAAAAAGAAGGCTTTTTTTAGAAAGAAAGGAAGAGAAGGGGGAAGGAGAGGATTGAGGGGAGAGAAATAGGAAGGAAGGGAGGGTAAAAGAGTAGATAGACAAGATAGGGGGTTGAGAGGAGAGAGACTAGGGGAGAGGCAAAGAAACAGAAGGAAAGAGTAGAGAGAAACAGGAAGAAATTGAGAGAGGTGAGAGAAACAGGAAGAGTGGGAGAGAATGGGAAGAGATAGGGAGAGAGGGGGAGAGGTAGGAAAAATAGTGAGAAAGACAGAGAGAGAGAGATTTAAAGATTTAAAGATTTAGTTTCAGTTCCATTTGTCACAATGGATATTCTTTGCTGTGAAATACTGTCTCTTTTATTTTGCTTCTAAATCTCCCCCTGTGTGCAAGGAATGGCCAGGGTTACCATCCACTGGTAGTGTGCAGGATCGAATGCAGGTCAGCAAGATTGCAAGCCCAGCATGTTACCACTGCACTACACAGCAGACATGGGAGAGGGAAATGTTAAAGTTGAAATGCCAAAGAACATGGGCTAAGGATGAGGAATGAAAAAAAAGAAAGAAATAGGATATAGATATAGATATAGCTGAAACTAACAAGGCAAAGAAAAAAATAGATTAATGGAGATAGAAAAATAATGAATTGAGAAGGTAAGGGAAAAAAGGAAAAAATAGGAGATAAATCTATTGGTAATCTAGCACTAACTACTAAAGGCTGTCAATACATTCTCTCCTTTTATAGATACTCATTGAGAAGGAGTGGTTGGCATTTGGACACAAGTTTACTGATCGCTGCGGACACATTCAAGGTGATGGCAAGGAAGTGTCGCCGATCTTCACACAGTTTCTTGGTAATTGTCTTCCTCTGTGTATTTCCTTAAATAAAATGCCTTTAACTATTAAATATGATATGCTATCTGTAGCTGTGTCTCAGAAAGCTTTTACTGGATTGATCTTTATGGATGAAACAAATTTGTAAAATGATTTTGAAAATGCTCAAGTTTCTCAGGAAAAGTTTTGTAAATATAAATTATGTATTACTTGTCAGAAATTAAATATAAGGGCTGTATTAGTGTTATAAATAATATTATAACTGAATAAGTCATCAGAGAATCTATCATTATGAATATGATATATATGTTTGACCAGTATGTTTGTGGTGTACATATAGTATACAAACATAATCTAATCATTTCAGATTGTGTGTGGCAACTGCAACAGATTCTGCCCTCAGCCTTTGAATTTAATGAAAGATATCTGCTAATTCTTCATGATCATGTTTACTCAGCTCAGTTTGGAACTTTCATTGGAAATTGCCAGAAGGATCGCATTGATCTAAGGTAAATTTGATATTTATATATCTGGCAGTATTTGGAGAAATGTTAACCCTATTTATATTTCAATAGAAGGATACACAAGTTCATAAAACACATAATCGCTAATTCATGATGGATCATGTGTCTGTACAGATTAGCAGAAAGGACTTACTCCCTCTGGGGCTACATGAAGATGCATGAAAGCGAGTACAAGAACCCTCTGTATCGAAGAGACTCAACTACAGATGTCCTCAAAGTCATTCTTTGTCCTCAGAGCATCAGGTTTGTCTTTTTTTGTTTTTTAAAATGATTATATTCATTTTTGTTTACATCTTTCTCCACCTTTTTCTCATACTCTCAATTAAGGCCTTGCTTAAAATAAAATGTATTAGAAAAGCATAGGGCAATGTAACTTCAGCTTTTATGGCATAATTTTTCATTGTATGCAAAAAATATACAAATTATGGAAGTGTTTATAAAATTTATAAGACAGATAAAGGAAGAGAGTGGGGGGGGGAACACTATTTTACCTCTCCACTATCACTTAGTACAGGGCACAGCTGAACATTTTCCTCCCATCCAGGTTCTGGCGTGGCATGTACAACCGCTTCGAGAATGGTGTGCATCCACGAGAGCCTCTGGGTGATCTCTTGGCGGCAACAACAGAGCACACACAAGGGCTCACCGACCAGGCAGAGTTTCTTACAAAGGTGAGACTTTCTTTGATATAGCATTAGGAAAAGAAAGGAGAAGAAGGAAAACCTTGAGAAAACATTATGAATAAAGAGCAATAAAGAATGGAGAGGTGGATAATAGAATGGAAAGGAAGTCTCAAAAAGGAATCATAAAAATAAGATGGATACAATAAGCACAGAGCACAGTACACTGATGAGTCAGGTGCATTTACATTGATTTGCATTAATTGATTTTTTTTCACATCCCCAGCGCATCACTTGGCTCAAGAGTGAGTTAGAACTGAAAAGTGGCCATTCACAGAAGAAAGACACAGACAACCGGTTACTTGAGGATGGAGCACAACAGGTATAGTATTTCCACTAAAGATGCAGATGTTCTGATTATAAAATAAAGTAGGATATACATTGAATTGAATGAATGAAAAGAACATTTTTCTTCATTACTGTATAATGTTAGCATAAAGATTTTCTCTTAAAATGATATAACGGTACTATTTCATCCAAAGTACTAGTTTTATGGTTATGGTAGCAAAAGAATTAATTTGCTTCATAAAGATTCACAATGAATCCAGAGAGTGGGGATGACTTAATGTTCCATATTCCTTAGGAATATTAAGGCAGAATTTGTGATAGAAGTCTTCTTGGACCAGCAACATTTCTCATCCCGTATTCTGGCTTAAAGTGGGTTGCTTTAGGTAGCTAGGACCAATCTGACATCTACCAAACTGACACAATTTAGAAAACATGATATGCTGGTTTACAGCAATGATGTCAAATCAGCATCACTTCACTCAAGAAGATAAGCACCTAAAGAATATTTACACAGTGATGAACAATGAAATCTTACTTCAACAGAATGGAGACGAAAAGGTCAGTCCCTTAGTAGGTGGCCTGAGTATGCGAGAAGTCGAGGAGTCCCTGGTTTCCGTTGGTGCTTTGACTGTCAACAGTGCAGATGCAGCTGTTACACCTGAGAAACTCTCCCCAGGATCCAACTTTATTCATCCAGCACAGATTATAGAGAGCGGCAAAAGGTTGTTGGTAAGTAGTCTACTGGAGTCGTGATTTTTGGAGAGGGCAATAACATGATGCTGGTGATGTACTTCTCCTTTATTTGTACCTCTGTTGTACATTATATATATTTTGTTTGCTTCTCACTTTATGCATGAAAAATGATTAAATTAATTGATTTTTTGTTCCATTTTCTTTTATTAGTAGTTATGACCGTCTTATGAATCAAATTTCAATATCACTATTGCTGGTAACATATAAATTACAAACACACATATATGTTCCTTCTTTCTCAACAGAATCAGTTGTCCACGTACCAGTCTACTAGAATTCTTTCACCTGAAATCACTTCTGTAGCCCTGGATTGGAAGACCTTCAGAAATGTTCGAGAGTGTTCTTGTTCAACACCCTTTGATCACTTCAGTCGTAAGGTTAGTTGAGTCCCAGCCTGTTTCTTTATCACTGGATAAGATTTGAAAGAATAAAAGTCATTCATAAGAGCACTTGTAGAGAGATATGGAAATTTATCAAGTTGTACTGAGGAGAGATTTTTGGATAAAATGGAAAGTAAAAGATTGAAATTATATTATTTTGAGAGGGCTATCATCTACTGCCTTTTAGTAATATATATATATATAGCAAGGTTACCAGAATTTGTATTGATATTTTGTTTAGTGTAATATAATTGATAACCTTTGAACATGAAGATTAATTATGAGTTAGCTTGATTACCTTTCTTGGTTGTATAATGCATGCATAACATTTATGAAGCAAAGTTACAATGTGATTCACTCTATGACAGTAAGATATACATTACCTTTTTTCACATAATTTTGAGAAAACATGTATTCTAATACTCTTCATGCTCCTTCTCTTCCTCATAGTACCACTGTTGGCGATGTGGAGAAGTCTTCTGCACAAGATGCATTGACAAGAAAGCAGCACTCCCTGGTCACTTGAGCCAGCAGCCTGTACCCGTGTGCCGACCCTGCTACAAGGATGTCACTCGTTCCATCTCCGTTGATACCCCATAGATAATTGTGGTTGCTATTGACACTGTGGATCTTTGATAATGTGGCCTCAAAGTTGTTGCTATTTTCTACCGTATATTTTGTGATGAATAAGGAATTTTCATGTAACTTCAGATCTATTTTCTTCTTATTTTTTTCACATAGGATGAAATTTGTTGGGTTGACCAACAGGAATTTTTGATGCAGGGAATATTAGAGGAGGTTATGGGTTTTGCCTTCTCAGGGTATTGTTAATCACAAATGTATCGTAAATCTTAACTGTCCAGGCTACAGGATAGTGTGGTGTGTATGCATTACTTTTGTATCTGTTCCTTTGATTTTTGTTGGAAAACTAAGTATCTTTGAGACAAGGAGCTAAATTTGATGAACAGGTTATTCAGTAATCATGTAATTCATGGAGGCTATTATCAAGACAAAGTTCACTTTTAGAATAATTTATAATTACTTATGAATATTTAGTGACTAAGATTATGATTATTCTAGTAAATTTAACTTGTATAAAAAAAATACATTGTGATTTCCTATCATTATATTGCAGAGAGCCATCATGAATGTGACACAGAATAAATCTGTTTATATCAACCTATATCAACATTGATTTAGCACTTTGATGCTGACATAATCAAATAAATAATTTGTAGTCATTTATATCAATTTTTTTCCTTCTTTAATAGTAGAATCTAGATTTTAGGTCTCAGGAGCAGCCTAGTCATTTTATTTCATCCATATAACATTTCCAGATAATAATTCTTTTCCTTAGTTTGTCAGAGAAGAGTTGCTCCTCATCAGTTGTGATTTTCCCAGTGTACTGAAGGAAAAGGGTTTTCTAAAAGTTATGCACTGGCTATCTATGATATCAAAGGTTTTATAGCATTATTTTTTCAATAGAGGTTGTGACAGTTGGCTATCTGTCTAGTGTAGAATCAAGTGGTTAACATTATCCTGTCAAAGTTAAAATGTAACTGTTGAATGTGGCTAGTCACTACCAGTTTGATTTAGTAAAATGAAAGGGTACCGTTACCTTGTTAATTACATTTCTTGTTGTTCATTGCTCTCTTGGTGGTATAGTACCCCTCTTTTCAATATACTTCACAGTAGATCTTGCTCAGAAATAATTACTGATTTTGTAGTTTTTAATCCTATGTATAGACTATTAAGAACACAGTAGAGGTAATTCTTTAAACATATTTTAAGTTAATATTTTGATAACTCCTTGCACTCATTTTGTCCATATTGATTATCACTGACAGCCCTAATCTTGTAAGCTTGATCATGAAAGACAAAGAAAGCATGGAAGAGTCTCTCTATGGAACAGAAGATTCAGATATCTTATACCTTTGTTTATTCAGAAGACTTACTTTCCACACATGATATGGTGCATAATACCTGTCAGTAAGGATGCAAAATCTTATTGATGATCAAATCTTGGCTGTTTTATCCACAGTTTAGGTCTCTAGCAACTAAACAATCAATACATATTTGTCCAGTATTTATTATTGAGACATCCCACCTATTCTCATTTCAAGTTCAGGTGATTATGAAACAACCACAATCTAGGACTGAATTGTTCGAATAACTTTCAGGTAAACTAGATCAGCTGATTCCAAGAATAGTTAATTAATGATCTACTGCAGAGATGTAAGCTTTAGATTTTTATCAAGGCTGTCTGTAAATACATAATAACCAGACCTTAAACAAATGATTTTTTTTTCTAGTTCTAGCATCTGAAGTAGGTGATAATGACCCCACCTTACACCTCCCATAAGTAATGAAATCTTGCCCTCAGTGGCCAACTACCTTTATGCTACAATTTGTGGCTTCCCCTGTGATAGTGTGCATTGTGATACACAACCGAGGAATAGCAAACCCAGACTTGTGCATGATGCCACATGCAGTGTAATTAGTATACAGTAGCTAGAGTATTCTGCCATCATTCTAGAGTCTTTGGTTATTTAATAACTATCTGTAAGACGTGTACAACAGCTGATTGTAATCTGTCATATTATTTATATTCTTTGATGTTTGCTCATGGTCTTTTGGCATATTTATTTTGAAATTATGTCTGCAATGACCAGTGTCCACATACCGTGTACTGGTTAAGTTCCACAAAGTATCACAGCTGAGTTCAAATCATGGTGTTTTAAATCCCAAAACTCAATTGAAATGAGGTTTTTAATTATGATTTGTATAAAATCTTAATTTTAAGTTCTTTACTCCAATTTTGTATTTTCTTTTGCTTGTGTATTATAATGGTACTACAAGGATTACAGTTTTCACTTAGACTTTAGATATATTCACACAAGCATACTTTGTTTCAGGTGGTTGTGTAATTCGTATGTGCATGTGTATTTTCCTTTCTGAGATTGTCCCTTGACTCAGAAACAGATTGAAGCAAACAATATTTTGATTTTTTCTCTACTATATTGAATTTGTTACCATACAGGTGAAATATTTTCTTGCATAATATACAATTTTATAGTGTTCCACTGTATTGGCTTGAGGCTAGTATACTGAAATGAAAATTTAAAAGAGAATAATCAATGAACAAAATACTCTCATAAAAGATAAAATCTTCAAAGTCAATAATGTTGAATATGGATCTGATTCTTTGTAATGCAAAAATTATTATAATATATGTAGGACATTAGTGTTGCATACAAGACCAAATTGGTAGAGATTGAAAATGTTATACCCCATAAGACTTGAAAGATATTTGGTCAGGGATGAAACCAATAGCTGAAAGCTTGAAAAAATAAATGGAAATTACTATTATTGTTATTATTTTGAGTATATGATAATAACTAGTTTGTATTCAACATATCCAAAGACTTCTTTTGTATGCTGACCTTGTCATATTGTGTAGTATTTCTATACAAAACCTCTTTTCTGGAGTGTGTTAATATTTCATACATAAACCCACAATATTTTTGCATGATATTTGATCTTGCAAATATTATGTTTCAATACATATATACTTTTTCTTTTCTTTTTTTTAATAGGAAGTATACAGTACTCAATACATTTTATCATATCTCTATAGTCCGATTTCATAATATAACTTGAAGTGAGATCCTTTTTGGGTCACTGTACAAAGGTACGGAAGTACCGTGATAAAGAAATAAAAAGAGTTGCTTTATCAGTTTGAGCCTCTTATGTAAGTGTTCTGTGTTGTCAGCTTGTATCTGTTGAAATAGACATGAAGAAGTCCTGAACTCTATTGTTCATTTCTGTTGATGAAAAAAAAAAAAAAAAAACCAAGCATATTTAGAAGAAAAATATGACTGCTTCAATTTTACAGCTATGAAACAAGACTCATCTGTTGTTTGTAGAAATCCACAAAAGACAAGTGCTTAAGTATGATAAAGAATATTTGATTATTTAACTGTAAAACAGTGTTCATTGGGTCATTATACATCAAAATTATTATAAAACAACAACGAAGACCCATCTCAACTGCAAATATCAAATTACTTAAATATAAATGTCTGTATTTCTTCAATGAAGTGAAACACATGTAGAGCAATACTCGTGTTATAAATATGTTACCACTCAAGCTTTGCAGTTTCAAATCTTAATGGATACTATTTATGTACATTTTCCAAGTATTTCATTTTTTTTGGTCATTCTATAATCTCTTTTATAATTCCCACTATGTATTATCAGATCTTTGTGATTTACCTTTTATATAATCTGGGGAAATGCCTCTGTATATGTATATCTGTGAATACTGGATTATTTTTCAATTTATTGTTCCACTACAAATGTCTCTGCTTGATGATCACTAAATTCTCAAGTTGAATAGTAACTTCACAAACAAAAAGAAAAAAAAAAAGATAAAAACAATCTCTTATTTGCATTCCAATTACTGTTTTAAGAAAAGCCCACAATTCTTCATTACATTTGTATTTAATACTGGACTGTACACCCTTAATGGAAGGGTGATGTGTATCTTATTTAAGTTTCTTCAATCATTATGTGAGTGGTGTGTAGTCCATGATAACAATTTGTATTATGATATAATAATCTTGATCTGTAAATAGCAAAGCTCTTAACTTGTATGTTGTATATAGGATACTGGCAGCACCTAGACTTATGGGCCATTGGAAGAACTACTTATTTTTTACATGTACAATAATGCTGATATTGTTAAATAATGTTATGAATAGCAAGTCTATGATCTGAGGTGTGAAGTAAAGTAAATAAATATTATGTGTTTCTTATATCCTGTGGATACACAGTGAAGTGAATGTGCTAGATTTACATTAGAAGGTTTATTAGTAATTCAGCTTCAAAAGCAAAATCAAGAAAAACGGAACTAGATAAAACACAGAAGTAAGACTAATGCCCAATTTAGCTGGAGATCCTTGTCATTCGGAGTACAGCTAGGGTTAACAAAATGATTGATAGAAGAAAATATAGCTACCTAACTCTTGAAAAAAGAAATGGAATAAGTGAATTGCATTACTAAAGTAAAGGAATGGAGTCTATAATAATTCCTGTTTCTTAATTCAAATAATGAAAATGCTATCTAATGGAAAATGAAAGCCTAAGGAGAAACAGAAATGGTAATTATCATTGCAATAAATATGTAAAGCCAAAGGGGATATAAATAGGAATTATCATTGCAACAAATATGGGAAGCCAAATGGGAAACAGAAATGGAAATTCTAATTGCAAATATGGGAAGCCCAGGAGGAAACAGAAATGGGAACTATCATTGCTGCAAATATGACAAGCCCAGAGGGAAACAGAAGTGAGAATTCTAATTACTTTAAATATGGGAAGCCCAGGGAGAAACAGAAATGGGAATTATCATTGAAATATGGAAGCCCAGGGAGAAACAGAAATGGAATTATCATTACTGAAAATATGGGAAGCCCAGGGAGAAACAGAAATGGGAATTATCATTACTGAAAATATGGGAAGCCCAGGGGCAACAGACATGGGAATTATTGCAACAAATTTTAAAAAGCCCAGGGGGAAAAAATGGAATTATTGCTGCAAAGATGGGAAGCCCAGGGGGAAACAAATGGGAATTATTGCTGCAAAGATGGGAAGCCCAGGGGAAAAGGAAATTAGAATTATTGATGCAAATATGGAAAGTACATTATAAATAAGGGGTGAAAATTACTGCACTTGTAGTAGCTAACACAAACACCCAAATTAATATAACACTGTAATGAATCATCAAAGTTCCCACTGACAATAGCAGTTTAAAAGTTTATCTGTTTGAGGAGCTGTTAATAGAAGTGCCTTCCCCAATGTAGCCATCAGATTTCAGGTGGTTCCTTGTCTTGTCTTTACCGCTAAAACAACAGAGAAACTAGATTAAAAAATATGTGAGGCAAACAATCTGACTAATCATAGTGTACTGTAGAATCAATATTTAGTTTTAAAATTTGATGATGAATTTAACCCTTGCCATACCCTTTTTTACGAACAGGGGGAAAAATGTGTCCCATTTGAGAACCATTGTACAAGAACAAGTTTAGCAGGCTGCTTGATGTGAAGAAATCAGAATATCCTCTAAAAGATACAGAAAGTCAAGTGAGGAACAAACCTCCAAATATCTAAACATATTTAATTCAGTAATGATCTTATAGAAACCAGCAAAACTATGCACTTAACTGTTCCTCTCAAAAATGTACTATATTCTTTTTATTGTGTAGTCTCACTACACTCTTTGGCCTACCGCAGAAGACATATATATGATTAACTTTAATTGTTCACATTTCAAGAAAACTATGAACCTTCCGCTGCTATACATATTGATGTACTCGAAGTGCCAATTACATATCTTGCATAATAAGATAATTTATTCTCATTCATATATTCTTGTACATTCACCATTCAGAACAGTTAACTTGATATTGACATCATTACCATTATCATCATCATCCTACTATAGAACTTTTATAATATCATGATCATTATATTATCATAAATTCATTATCATCATATCATCAATACTATTTCATTATCACTATATTGTCATTATTAAATTATCATCACCATTATCAAATCATTATAATATCACTAACATATTGTCATACTATTGTGCTATTATATCATTCTTACATTAATATCATATTATTGTCACACCATTATTATGTTATCATCATATTATTATTTTTATCATTATAATTATATTATTATATAATTTTATAACTGTCATATTATTATATAGTGTTATTATCATCATCATATTAAAATATCATCATCATCGTATTAAAATATCATCATATCATTATAATTACTATTACTATTATCACCATTATTATCACCACTAATATCACTATTACTGTTATTATTATTATCATTATAACAGTTATTACAATCGTCATTGTTATTATTATCATCATTACTATTACTATATCTATAACTACTATCTCCTTCCTGCTCATCATGAATCATCATTATTACTATTATTGTTATTATCATTATCATTATTGTAATTACAATCATCATTATCTTTAATGTTATTACAATCTTTACTATTACTATTATTATTACTATCATTAATATTAATATTATTATTTCTATCATTATCATCAATATTACTAGTATTACAATTACCTTTACTTGTATTATCATTATCATTACTATTTTCATTAGCATTATCACATTCATTATTATCATATCATTATTACTTTGAGGCTACTATTTGCAGTTGAAGTTGATAACAGTAACTATAATTCAAACTAACTATAACAACAATATCAAAAACAAAAATAATAATGACAATAATGGTTTCCAACACAAAACAATAGTAGTAATAGTAATAATTAATAATAATGATGATAATTTCTATGCGACACATCAAATTCAAGTATATAAAGGCTGAAACAATAGTATTATAATGTATTCTAATATATTTAACAACTATGCTATGATTATATAAGATGAATATAATCAAGGTTTTATCAGTTGTCAACATTAAAGCAACAATTTGTTATTTTGTATAAAAAGTAAGATATCACTTAATCTTAATCTGAATACATTTATAAAACACACACTCTCTCTCTCTCCCTCTCCCCCCACCATCCCTTCCTCCCTCCCTCTGTCTCTCTCTCTCTTTCTCTCCCTCTCCCTCTCCCTCTTTCAGGTTTCGAGAAGTTTATTAATTAATAATTTTCAAGTAGAATAGAATCACTGAAAGCACTCTTCTGGAAATTTAATTACTCCTTTTATATAAAGTACGTTTCCATACACAGTACTTGTACAGGTCAGGATACATATAAAAGTGGTTCTAATCAACCCGTATTTTTGTTGTTGATTAAATATTTAGAACTATGAAAATGCAGCCTGTCTTGAATTTATTAATACAGTGATAACATGAACTGCTGCACATTTCAACATGAGCATTTATGCTGCAACAAAAGCTTCATAATGCACTCTCTGTATAATTCAATTAACAAATAGCTAATAATGCAACAGGAGAGTGCCATCGGTTAGTATAAAACCATGTGCAACAGAACCATGATAAATACATAGTAAAGAACAGTGAATCTTGCAAAGCATAAGAAAATACGAGTTTGCTCCTAATTACCGAGGCAAATTTCCCGATGTGGCAACTCTAACATTCTAGCCCTGCCAGACGTACATAAAATTAAATTTTCGTTGTTTCGAAAATGTTACCCTAAGAAAATCTATGTCTTTTATACTATCACATGTCTGTGCGGTATTCATTATCAGACGCAGCATCTGTAAGACATGGCAATAAGGTCGCATGACGAGAAACCTACGAGAGAAGAAGAGAAAAAATATTGTTGAATGCTTATTTATGCCTTCGCACATTCTCCAACGCTGGCGTCTTGTTTCTGCAATCATTAAAACGTGGTTGCTAGTCGACCCCTCTGCACGGCTGGTGTGAGAACCTGTAGGAGGAACAGAGGTGTGCGAAGGAGAGAGAATGGAGAAATGAAGAGCACGTAGAATCCGCGGGATGTTCATTGGCTGGTTGCTCAGTCCGTCTGTTGCAGTTTGCCTGGCTATCCTCGAGAGAGTTGGGTATATACTTAGAAAGGGCCCAAGTGCTGAATAGAAGTCTCGTTGTGAACACTTGGTGTGCACACGGGACCGGTGTCTGAACCGACTGGTTCACGTTTTGGATAATGAAACGATGATGACTTTCTGGCTGTGCTGGTTGGGCGGTTCTCACTGTACAACGTTCTGCTGCCTGAGTCATAATTGCAGTAGTTGATCGTTACTATGAATAAGTGTTAATAGAAGGGTCACCTAGTTGAATATACTATTTTGCGAATCCGAATTGTATTATATTAATCAGCTTGGGTAACGTGGTAATTTCGTGGGGTGGATTACTATATCTGTCTGTCGCTAGTTTTGTAGTGGTTACTATTAGTGAAAGAGATTGTTGATATGTTTCATGTGATACATGGACTTATTTTGTCCTTTTTAGGTACCACTTATCTAGTGCATTGAACAACCCCCCAAAAAACGTGGGACTTGTGCACTGTTTTATTTTGTGTACTGTAGTTCGTTTTGGTGCACCTCAATTTTGCCTATACGGTTGTCCTTCAAGTACATTTATGTATAGTCGTGAATGTATTGTGAAGCCCACAAGAAATGTTTGTTGGTGCAGACTCATCTATGCCTTCACTTGCTCGATCGGACATAAACGGAAAATTGTAACGCTCGTGCGCGTTCTAGTGCGGCAACTCTCCCTAAACGGAAGAAGACAGGGCAGTCGCACGCCGAATGTCCCAGCTAAACTAAACTTCGGCTTCAGACCTGAGTGATTGGCCCGTTAGAAGCCAGACCTGACTATGGTGATGTTGCCATTGGTTAATGTGGATAAGTGCCTCGTGGGAGATTTCTCTCAGCCGCTCGCCTCAATCGTCTCGGCGGGCGCCGCCTACGACCGAGCCCTAAAGCCGCAGGTCGAGTCATTTCTTTCTATGCTTGTGGGTAAGGTCGAGTGCTTGCGGTGGGTAAGTCGGTGGGGCGTGGTGTTATGATAATTGGATTGGCATAGGATAATTTTGGCGTGGCTGGCAGAGTAAGATATTACTGTCGATCTCGATGTTTTATATGAGAGTTTCTTTACCCCATACATCCAGATTGAACTTACGTTTTATTTTCTATGTAAGTTTTCAAAATACATTTTTAATTAGTATCTTGCGTGTGTATAGGTATTTTAAACTTAAGGTAAAAATAGGCGTGATATTCGTTGGGCACTCCTGATTGCCATATACTGGTAATTATGTTACCAGATTATGGTCACTCTCTTCAATACTCGACATTTGAATTTAGAGCCCTAGACCATGTTTTTAAAATTGCTGATGATACATTATAATGCGGCATAAAAAAAATACGCATAGTGCACTTTATTTGTAATAACTTTGTCATGTATTATGTTATATTATTGTTATATCTAGTTATAATTTGTATATATCATATTAATAAGTTAATTTATTTATAAATATAATATATATAATATACTATTAATATGGTTAATATTATTAAATTTATATTATTATAATTACATTATTATGATATTTAATTATTATATTGTATATATTATAATTTATAATATATGTATGTAATATATATATATAAACTTTAACATATTATTAATGTATTATATGTTATTATTTATATATATGTACGTATGATTATATTAATATATTTATTTTAATACATAATGTATATTAATTATATATTAATATATTAATTAATTTATTAAAAAATGTATGTTATATAATGAATTTTATATCATATACATATTATTAATAATATAATTATATATAGTTATATATATAGTATAATATATATTATATATATATCATATTAAAACCAATTTATTATATTATATAATCATAAGTTAATAATAATATTATATAATATATATATAATATATATTAATATTCATATATATTATTACACATTAATTAGTATATATAATATTATATGATGTTATATATAATATTAACATTAAATATCATATATTATTTAAATTAATTATTATATATATATATGTATATTATAATTAATATTAATAATTAATATATATTCTCAATATATATATATAATATTATTATACATTAATTAGTTATATATATTATTTAATAATTAATATAATAATATATTATATAATATAATAATACTTATATGTTATATATGTTATATATAATTGATTATATAATCATAAATTTAACATAATTTTAATATATATATTATTAACCTTATTAAGTATATATTATTAGTTTATATATATATGTTATGATTATATATATTATTATAATATTAATTATATTAATATTACATTATATCATATATTATATATAATATATATATATATATATATATATGCTATGTAATATATATATATAATACTATATATTTATATTTGTATATGATAGTATACTATATAGTATATATATATTATATATATACTATAATATATTAAATATGTATATATTATTATAAATATTAATATATATATATATTTAGTATATGATATCATATTTATGTTATATATATGATTATAATATACATTATTTGATTTGTATTATTGAATTATAATTGTTAATATTAATTATATATAATAATTATATATTATATAAATACATTAGTTATAATAATTGTATATTATATTTTTATTATAATGTATATAATATTTATTATTAACTAATAGTATAATTATATGATGTTTTATTATATATGTATATATTTTAATATGATTATTAATTAATTAATAAATTAATATAAATATATATATTATTATAACTATTTATATGTTATATATAATTTATGAAATTTAATATATTAATGTATTATATATTATGTTATATTAATATGTTTAATATTTAATATTACTATATTTGTATTATTGGATATAATAATGTTATATATTAATTTTATATAGTAAATATATATATTATAACATATTTTATAATATAATTAAATTAGTGATATTATAATATATGTTTATATATTGATAAATTAGTATGTATATTATTTAATATTTATAATGTAAATATTATATATTATATGATAATTATTATATATATATATATATATTTATTAAATATATATATATAATTATATATATATTTAATATTTAATACATTATTGTATATTTAGTATAGATATTAATATATATTAATATCTTATTATTTATATTAATTAATAATTATTATAAATAGTTATAATTATATTAATTAATTATAATAATATATATATATTAATATTATGATTAAATGTACTATTGTTAATGTTAGTATTATAAAGTATATATAATTAATGATATAATTAAATTAATATATATATGATATATATATATATATTATTATTATATTAATTAATAATAATCATATATATTTAATATATAACTAATATTATAACATATATATCATGATTTTAACAACAGGATACAGACACATACTAATTTATTGATTATTTAAGTAATATATAATTATTTATATGTATATAAGATATAATGTATTAAATATTATAGTAGCATGAGTAGTAAATATTAATGGTATTTGATAATGCTATAATAATCATCTGTATTTGAAAATCATGAAACATTTCAGAACTTATTACGTGACTGAACTTTTAATAAGTCATTACTCCCAAGTTAGGTCTTCAGTTATATACTCACTTTATGTTTACTAATCTTTGCTAGTCGCGAATGGCTATTAATTTTATGTTTGCAATTTTATTTTTAATGTTTAAATATAAAGTTGAAAATCATTAATTCTAATAATCACTATCATTAAGTGACTAGTAGCCTAAATAATACCCAATATGATCTCAGTATCATAGACTATATAATTGTATATATATAATTTACAATATCGCTATGGAGAGGATGATAAATATATGTTCATATGAACGCTATACCTTAATAACTGTAATACCTATTTATATAGTCATATTCATGCTGATAATCTGAATCTCTTATGTCCACGGGGAGGGTATGAGTATGGGTGAGTATGAATAGTGAGTGTATGAAAAAATATATATAGGATGGTATGATGATGAGTGAATATATATATTTTGATGCGGTGCTTGATTATCTTAGTGTGATATTATGATAGTGTAACTAGTAAATGGATAAAGTATAGCTATTAGTGGGATAAGTAATGTGTGTGCACATACATACATACAGTGACGAGATTGTACGGTATTATTATATTGTGAAAGTGACAGGACTTGAAGAAGTAATATAGATAGGGATCTAATGACAAGGGACGGCTAAATAAAAAATAATTTATATTAATATATTAACTAATTTAATATATATATATATATATACTACATATGTATATATTATATATTATATCGTATATATTAAATATGTATAGTGTTTTATTATGTGTGTGTGTAGTGTATGTAATTGCGTTATGTGATAGATATTAAATGTGTGTGTGTATATAGAATATGTAGTGTTTAGTGTGTATATAATTTAAATGATGTGATGGTGTGTTTAGAATATAAGATAGATAGAGATATGTAGTGGTTAATTAATAATGTGATTGTGTGATATGATATTAAATGTAGATAATGTAGAGGAGATGATATAATACTGCTGATAATGTGAGACTGGCTGAATAAAAGAATAGTGCCTGTCCGCTGTATGTAAATAACCATGCTGAATTGTGGCCTGAATTATGTGTATAAATGCTGAATGGTGGTGTTTTGCTAATAGAATGCAATACGCTCGTAATGTGTTTTCACGTGTGGTCCTGATATTGGTAGAGATGTCCAGCAGTCCCTTCCTGTGTGTGTGGGCAAGAGTGAGCGAGTGGGGAAGCCCCAATGTGGTGTTGCTGATGGCTGTGCTCGATAGTGGCTTGGCGTAGACAGTGAGCAACGAGAAGACGACGGGGAAGATAGAAGCAGAAACCCAGTAAAGTGTGCGACTTGAGAACCAGGAAAGCCATCGGGAAAATGGAAGTTAAATAAGAACTTACGGAGAACCATGAGACGTGTGTGAGAGATTATGGCGATGTGTGAGTAGTATGCGAGTGAAATGACGGGAGAACAGGAAGAAGAGAGAAAATAACCGAAAAACCGAGGGAAGAGAGGATAACCTGGTGATGACGAGAACCGTAGATCGAATGTGATGTCGTGGCTGCTAGTTAATGTGGTGATGGCCGTGTCGTGGCCGTGCTGTGGTGTACCATGCACTAGTGATTATGTGTGTCTAATGGTCAATTTTAGTCCACCTCGGTAATATCATGTTAATAGTAAATGATGTGATAATATAGCTCCAATGGTATGTCAACTGTTATAAGTCATGAGTAAGTATGTATATGGTTAACGGACAGTGGTACCACTTCGATAATCAGGATAGGGCCTAGTAGTATAGTAATAAGACGGGGTGAAAAGGGTGGATAAATAGACCGTGTGATTTATCTCTTGATAGTGTAGTGACATGATCTGTGTATGGATATCCTATGTGCTGTATCCACTAGAACGACATTAACATTGGCATACGTTGAACAGAGTTACACACGAAAGTGTGTCTAGCTTGTGCAATCGATGAGTGTATATGAGGGAGTTGTGCGTGTAGTTGTGAGTGTAAGTGCAGGAGGTGATAGAGACATGGTGCGTGGAGTCGTGTTGCGAATGTGTGCGGGAGAGGGAGGAGGAGAGGGAGGAGGAGGGAGAGAGAAGAATGAGGGAGGAGAAAAGGAAAGAAATGTGGCGGTGATTAAGGCATTCAGGGTGCCGAAAGCTGGTCCCCTCGCGATGTGTAAATGACGGGAGCCATTTACGTGAGGAAAGCGGGTTGGGAAACGGTCGCGACGCGGCAGACAAAGCATGCCGCCGTTGGGACTAGCACGCTTACAATCGTAATGATTATTATTAGTAGTAGTAGTAGCAGTAGCAGTAACAGTAGTATCGTTACCATTTTCATCATTATTACCATTACTATCACTATTTCAATTATTATCATTATATTATAACTATATGTTTAGCAATACCAAAATGCTGAATTTAGTCGAACATAACTCTGTATTCTTTCCTAGTAAGTGTTGTATGATGAAATTACTCTAATCCTCAGAAACACTTAAAACACAGAAGGCAGAGCACGAATGTCGCTTTCCCAAGGACACATTCGAGTGGAAGAGTGGGGAGGTTAGTCATCACGTGACGTCATCATAGAAAGAAAATGGGTATTTAGAAATAGAAAATAACGAAAAGGTGAAATAATAAGAAATTGTTTATGTATGTAGTTTATGTGTGCTCCACATGTGTGTGGTTGTGAACTCGCATATCATTTCATATATATATATAGTATATATATATATATATATATATATATATATATATATATATATATATATATATATATATATACTGTGATGGGCAGCTCTGGAGTGTGTTTTTTTTAAATTGTTTGTGGTTGGAAACACACATTGACAGTAATGAAGTTGGACCAGAGCGGTTAAGTATCAGATGTTCTCCCTTTTATGGTTGGGTTACCAAGTTTTTTTGAAGATAACTTGCGGTGACCTCGAACTTGTTCAAGTTAACTCACATGCGCTATTATTTTTACATTACCTCTCCATCGTGCTCTTTCTTACACTCGCGTTTGCAGAAAAATGTGTAAATTATTGCATACGTGCATGTATACGTATATTATATATATATATATATATATATATATATATATATATATATATATATATATATATATATATATATAATCATCTCTCTCTCTCTCTCTCTCTCTCTCTCTCTCTCTCTCTCTCTCTCTCTCTCTCTCTCTCTCTCTCTCTCTCTCTCTCTCTCTCTCTCTCTCTCTCTCTCTCTCTCTCTTTCTCTCTCTCTCTCCCTTTCTCTCTCTCCCTTTCTCTCTCTCCTTTCTCTCTCTCTCCACTCTCTCTCCCACTCTCTCTCGCTCTCTCTCTCGCTCTCTCTCTCTCTCGTCTCTCTCTCTCTCTCTCTTCTCTCTCCTTCTCTCTCTCTCTCTCTCTCTTCTCTCTCTCTCTCTCTCTCTCTCTCATCTCTCTCTTATATATATATTATATATATATGAGGA
>NW_020871107.1:499626-502126 GCF_003789085.1 Penaeus vannamei
ATTTACATACCTAAATATATGTATATTCTTATTCAAACCAATGAACATAGAAAGCAAAGTTGAAATGGGGATTTGTAGACAAGACAGCATGCGATATATGCTTTTGCGAGTAAATTCACCAAAACTGGCACTGTATGGTAATATCATGCACATCTGGTTACTAGCAGTGGCGACCGATGAAATCCTCTAGAGAAATAACATATTTTTTTCTGGAAATAATGTTATGCTCAAAAAATTACATTAGAATCGAAGGTTATCGTCAACAGAAACATCGCAGATATGAAGTTATAGCTTATAG
Source organism: Penaeus vannamei (assembly GCF_003789085.1). Classification (NCBI taxonomy): domain Eukaryota; kingdom Metazoa; phylum Arthropoda; class Malacostraca; order Decapoda; family Penaeidae; genus Penaeus; species Penaeus vannamei. Next base: position 499,925 of record NW_020871107.1, read on the forward strand.
TGGTTACAAGAATTTGAATATTAGAAATACACACAGACGTATATATCCTACCTACACCTACTTACACAAGTGCAAGTACATATATATGTGTGTGTGTGTGTGTGTGTGTGTATGTGTGCGAGAGAGAGAGTGAGGGAGAGGGGGGGAGGGTGTGAAAGAGTGAGTGAGAGACAGACAGACAGACAGACAGAGACAGACAGACAGACCGTGAGAGTGAGTGAGTGAGTGAGAAGAGAGAGAGAGAGAGAGAGAGAGAGAGAGAGAGAGAGAGAGAGAGAGAGAGAGAGAGAGAGAGAGAGAGAGAGAGAGAGAGGGGGGGGGGGGGATAAAAGAAAAGAATATAAGGACATTAGCCATTAAGAAAAGAAAGGTGATTTGAAAACCCACAAGAGAGGAAGGTACTCACCGAAAAGATAAAACGATACAGGAAGATTCCAGATTGATATCTTCTTACAGCTCTTTCGGAAAGAATGCTGTAACGTATATAAGCACTAGTGTATACCGTGGCCATAATCTTGCTCTAATGGAAAGACTAACCAAACGTAAAACAGTGCATAATGTTAAGAAGAGAAGATAATGGAACGCAAAGAAAAATAATATGAGAAATTATAAATGAATAGGCTCAAAAGATAAAACCAAAGACCACAACTAGAGTTTGGCCAAATGGACACAATACAAACGAATAAAAAAGAAAAGAAAAAAACGGATGGCGGAAGAGAGGTGCATCCAAATGAGAGGCGTAGGAGATGCCCGCACGCGTATACCAATGAGAGTGAAATGGTATGCACAATAGGGCATAAAAAATGAATTCGAAACGGACACTAATTGCTTTAGAAAACATGAGTAGGGGCGTTTCACTGATCAGGAAATTCTAAGAAATAAATCAAAACAGTGTGTAAAAAAAATCGAAGATAGGGCTGAACATTATATAATTTATATTATAAATATCTTTGCAAAGTAATGGCGAACCAACATCACTGGCGACAGAGCCTTAAATATCAGTTAGAAATGGGAAAGCAAGAATTCTCAAGAGTATGGCAGCTACTGGAAGAAAAGGAAATATTGGCCAAGAACTAACTTTCAACTTAAACTTCATACTTCATCAGCCTTCCTCAAATGACATTTTTTTCATGGCTAGGACAATGACTGGTAAAACTGGAATGTGAGGTAAATAGCAAGCATTCTGTTGATATTATTCTGAAACTACTAAGGACTGGAAATATTTGTTTTTCATATATATACATACATATATATATATATATATATATATATATATATATATATATATATATATATATACATACATACATACATACATATATATATATATATATATATATATATATATATATATATATATATATATATATATATATATATATACGTACACACAATACAACACACACACACACACACACACACACACACACACACACACACACATATATATATATATATATATATATATATATATATATATATATATAGTGTGTGTGTGTGTGTGTGTGTGTGTGTGTGTGTGTGTGTGTGTGTGTGTGTGTGTGTGTGTGTGTGTGTGTGTGTGTGTGTGTGTGTGTGTGTGTGTGTGTGTGTGTGTGTGTGTGTGTGTGTGTGTGTGTGTGTGTGTGTGTGTGTGTGTGTGTGTGTGTGTGTGTGTGTGTGTGTGTGTGTGTGTGTGTGTGTGTGTGTGTGTGTGTGTGTGTGTGTGTGTGTGTGTGTGTGTGTGTGTGTAAGTGTGTGTGTGTGTGTGTAAGTGTGTATGTGTACATATGTTGAAGGTAAGACACCGTTTTAATTGTAAAGTTTGTACGTGCTGGTTTATATTGAAAAACGTAATATTATTAGATATCTGTTATACGAGGTATAATATAGAAATAAAAAAAATAATAAAATCACAAACACCAAGAAATAATACTTCGATAATATAGTCTTCGACTCTTTCGTCATTCATTTATCACCGTTCTCTATTAACAGTTCACTAGATTCAATATTTTAAATATTCATTTTTTTCGATACCGTGCATTTCACAAAGAATCTTGTGCAGCATCTTTATTCTCCATCCTGCTTCGTAATATGTCGGTAGTATAGCCTAAAAGAATCTCAACCCACAGTTCTAATAGGACATAAAACAAAACAAAATGTAATTTCTGACTATTGTTCCCATGTAGAAATCAATATGAATTATATTTCACTAACCTAATA
>NW_020871107.1:512126-522126 GCF_003789085.1 Penaeus vannamei
ATCTTCGTTCAATTTATCTATGAAGAAAAACGGTTCCGGTATCATATTCTTTAATGATTTGTGTATGGACAATTATAAATGGGGAGAACCAACCAGGCATGTGGGTCATTGTGTAAGGGAAAGTGAATAATTCGTATTTTAATATATCAATTTGAACATTATTATTACATTCTGTTTACAGGTGGATGTAAGTATACTTTATATATGGCAGAAGAATTGGTTATTGTTATTATTTTAGCATGCATCTAGAGGTAAAAGAAAACGAACAATTTCGATGGTAGGTAGGTGTCAGATGAGTGGTCGAGCAGTCTGTTGCAGGGAGGTGGTATTGTTGTGACTGAGTGCTGCAATGATTAAAGTGTTGGAGAGGATAATGTCAGCGATATCAAGCCCTAATTCCCTGCATTTAGAAATATGAAGAACTGGGATAGAAACTGAATAGGAAACAAAACGCTGAAAAGTTGTTGTTTTTTTCCTCGCATTTGCAGATTCATGGAAGTGCTTGCTCAATGAATGTGTGTGCTTTTGTCATTTTTTAATTATATTTTTCATGTGTGTATATCAAAGTGCTTGCGTGCGTGTGTGCTTGTATATTTGCGTGTGTATGTTTGCATGTCTGTGTGCACGTTTCAGTATTAAAGGGGCCCTGAACAGACAAGGAAAATATACGCATCACCTGCCTCGGGGTCCATTCGCATTCGCTAAGAGGGGTCGAAATTGCGTCACGTCAGCTTATCTCGGCCGCCGTGAAAGGGTTAAAGGATGAAATGTGGCAGCGTGTGAATGAATAAAGACGCATAAGTTAGAGGATCGCGCGAAGAAGGTCGGCAGGAAAGAGTAAAAGATGATGGGAGGAAGACAGAAGATGAGTGTTCCCAGAAAGATGACGATGGATGGTCCGAAAGGTAATGGTTAAGCACACGTGATTTTCGTGCTCGCCAGTTTCGCTGATGAAATATGTGCTGTGAAACAGTAGTATTCCTTTTTCGGGAAATAAAATATAGCCTGGATATTAATAATATATATAATAATGGGGAGAAGATAATAATAATAATAATGGGGAGAAGAGATAAGCAGGTAACAGTGAAAAATCGATAATGATTTCCTGAAAGAAATAAAATATTTACCCAGAATTGGCGGCAAATTGCCATAAGGAATTAAGTATTACATAAGAAAAAATCGAATAAGAGGTAATGATGATTGTGATGGTAAGAGTAGTAGTATTTATGATACTACAACTAATGCTACTATTGCTATTACTATTACTCTCACTACTACTACTACCACTAGTGTTACTACTACCACTGCTGCCGCCTCCACTGTCGCTGCTACTACAGTAATGCTACTATTACAACTAACACTGCTACTGGTGCTGCTACTACTGCTACTACTACTACTACTACTACTACTACTACTACTACTACTGCTGCTGTTGCTGCTGCTGCTGTTGCTACTACTAAATCTATTATTACTCATTCTACTACTACGGCTACTACTGTTACTACTTCTACTATTACTATTACTACTGCTGTCAATAGCAGTAATAATAGTAGTAGTGCTATGAAGTATAATGATGAAGATGATAATGTTAGTAATGATATCAGTGATGATGATAATAATAGCAATGATGATAATAATAATAAACATGATACTAGTGATCATAACCACGACACCAATAGTAGTGATAATAGCAATAAAATGATTATGATAATAATAACAATAATGATAATGATGTAGATGAGATGGTACTGATTATGATAATGAAGATGATGATTACAGTAATGTTAATGATAGCGAGTAATAATTATGATAATAATAATAATAGTAATGATAATAGCATTGTGTGCGCGGTGTTAAGTGTGTCGGCTCATTTTCAATAAGGTTGCAAATAGCATCGATGTTTTCCACACGAAATAAATAATAATAATAAAAGTAATGATAGTACTGATGATGATAATAATAATAATCATTATTATCATTATTATTATTATCATTATTGTCATTGTTATTATCATTATTATTATCAATATCATTATGATTGTAAAACTAACACACACACACACACACACAATATATATAATATATATATTATATATATATATATATATATATATATATATATATATATATATATGTGTGTGTGTGTGTGTGTGTGTGTGTGTGTGTGTGTGGGTGTGTGTGTGTGTGTGTGTGTGTGTATGTTGTTTTTTCTATTTGTCTATCTGTGTATCTATATTAATATTTAAGTGTGAGAGTTTGCGTAGACAGACAGACTGATGGACAGATAGACAAACCGACAAATGTGGGCTCAGGCGCTCACATACATTTTCAGAACAATTGCTAGGAAATTGCTAGAGGTGAATTGAATTGCGAGATGCAGAAGCGAATCTATTTACAATCACAATTAGGTTACTCTAGTTACCTTTAGATAAGTACATCTGAGCTGGATGTTTACTGAAACTGTGTAGAATATCATCATCATCACCATCATTGCGGAGCTAACACTGACGGGGGCGCAAAGCCGCATCCACCCTTTGCTTGTACCTGCGAGGGTCCCTCATGGCAAGTCGCCAGGCAGGGAATCGGCCCATCTCAAGCTCCTCACGACAGGTTTGATCGATCTGCCCAAGCCACGACTTCCTAGGTCGACCCACAGGCCTCCTCCACCCAGGGCTGTCTCGAACAGAGACAACCTGGTGGGCGGGATCATCCTGAGGGAAGCGAGCCAGGTGGCCTAAAAGCCTGAGTTGGCGATCATGGATTGTGCAGGTAAAAGGTCCTGTGCCAGTCGCGGTGCAACCGTTGGTTGGACACATAAGTAAATTAAATGTTTCGCCCACAGAATGTGAATTTCAAAATTTTGATCTCTGGAAAGTTTTACCAAATGAGTACACCAAATTAGTACAGTACAATAATACGTTATTATCTCAATGGAAATGGAAAAAGAATCCAACCGAATATAAAAAGAGGGAAAAAGAGAAAAAAGAGTCAAGAACTAAAAAAAACTCGAGATGAAGCTTTTAGTCTATCGCCGGCCTGACACACCCTCATGCTCCTTCAAAATAGTGCTCCCTTCCCCCTTCTCCGCCTTGCCTTTTTCCTTCCTCTTTCTCCTTTCTCTCACTCCATCCATCCCTTTCCACAAATTCTTCCTCCCTCTTTTACACTTCCCCTTTCTCCCTTCTTCGCCTCTCCCTTTCTTCCCTTCTTCGCCCTCTCCAACCGCTTCTCCTTCACCCCCCCCCCCTAATCCCATTCTCCAACCCTTTCCTCCCTCCCCTTCCGGCCATCCCCTACCCCCCTATTTTTCCTCCCCCCTCCGCCCCTTCTCCCTACCCCTTCCCTCCTCCCCCTCCCCCCACTTACCCCTCCCTCCCACTTCCTCCCTCCCCCTCCCTCCCTCCCCTCCCACTTCCCCCTCTCCCCCCCCCCTCCCCCCCGTACCCCTCCTCCCTCCACCCCTCCCCCTCCCCCCGTACCCCGTCCCCTCCCACTTCCTCCCTCCCCCCTCCCCCTCCCCCCCCCCCTCCCCCCTCCTCCCTCCCTCCGCCCCTCCCCTCCCCCCCCTTACCCCGTCCCTCCCACTTCCTCCCTCCCAATCCGCCCCTCCCCCCCCCCCCCGTACCCCGTCCTCTCACTTCCTCCCTCCCTCCTCCTCCCGCCCTCCCCTCCCCATCCCCCTCCCCCCCCCCCCCGTACCCCGTCCCTCCCACTTCCTCCTCCCCATCCGCCCTCCCCCCCCCCCGTACCCCTCCTCCCCTTCCCTCCCTCCTCCCTCCCCCTCCCTCCCCATCCGCCCCTACCCCTCCCCCCGTACCCCGTCCCCCCACTTCCTCCCTCCCTCCTCCCTCCACGCCCTCCCTCCCCATCCCGCCCCTCCCCCCCGTACCCCGTCCCTCACTTCCTCCCTCCTCCCTCCCTCCCATCCGCCCCTCCCCCTCCCCCCCGTACCCCGTCCCTCCTCCCTCCCTCCACGCCCTCCCTCCCCATCCGCCCCTCCTCCCCCCGTACCGTCCCTCACACTTCCTCCTCCACCCTCCCTTTCCCCTCCCCCCTTACCCCGTCCCTCCCACCTCCCTCCTCCCTCCCTCCACGCCCTCCTCCTCCGCCCTCCTCCCCCCCCCCCCTCCCTCCTCCTTCCCCTCCCCCCTCCCTCCCTCCCCGTCCCTCCCATTCCTCCCTCCCTCCCTCCCTCCACGCCCGCCCTCCATCACCGACTCGCGCACTCTACTCAGCCAGAAGTTTCTCGACCCATTATACAACTAAGCGTTTGATGGTGTAATAAATCTTACATTGTATCGTATTGCAACGCTTGAGGAGGATTGATGGTCAGGAAGGACGAATGGTTAGTCAGCCAGAAATGCTGCTGAATCCTTAGGTAAAAGTCGGCTCGCTCTCTCTCTCTCTCTCTCTCTCTCTCTCTCTCTCCTCTCTCTCTCTCTCTCTCTCTCTCTCTCTCTCTCTCTCTCTCTTCTCTCTCTCTCTCTCTCTCTCTCTGCGATGTACCTAGGATTTTTGGGTGGAATTATCATTCAAAATGTAACCATTTGGCACAGAATAATTTATGACACCTAACAGAGCTAATAACATATCGTGTAAAGACGTTTCACACTATGAAGCCTATGGTAAAAGCTTTCATGTTTATATTTGTTATCCGTATAAACAATCGGCCACCGGATAAACTCAAAAATATTGAGTTTTACGCTTTCTAAATGTTCAAATCACTGGAAATATCCAAAACAGCAAAAGTTTTAAACCTGGTATTTCTGGAAAACACGAGATTTTCACTATACCATCGGGTCCACAGAATATGTAATATGCCGATATCTTTATGATTTTTTTTCTTTTTCTTTTTCCTTTTTTCCTGCTTTAGTTTGCCTTTTGTTTATTTTTTTAGTGGAGCATGTTCAAAAGAATTCCTTGTCTATATTTACTTGCATCAAAAGCGTTTTTTTATAGTAAAGAATCTGCATTTGAGGAAAATATCCTCTCTTCTCTCTCTCCTTTTTGGGCCATCCGTGAATTTCTTCACAGTCCACCCTGGATATCCCTCTGAATGCAAGTTGTGTCTCCACCCTATCGTCATTCCCCACACGCCCCATCCCCTCACTCTTTCACTACAGTACCCTCACCCTTTTATATTCAACGCTTTCAATCATATTCATCAAGTCCCTGGAAATTATGCTCACTAGATTCACTCATTTTCCACTTTCCTCAAATTTTAAAACGTATATTATAATTTCACTAGCTTTTCCCTCCCCTTCTTCCCCCTGTTTACTTACCCTTGTTCATGTATTTCCATGCTATTATCATCCTCCCCCCTAGTCTACATATTCTTAACTCGCTATTCTTGTCAACCAGATCTCTTAAATTTCCGTACGCTTCTACATTAACAGCGTTGCTCCTCGTCCTTCCTTTACTCGCTCCCTGCCTTCCTTCATTCAAAACACCTTCTCCCGGCTTTGCAAAATCCTTTTCAATGTCGCTCCCCCTCCCCCTGTATCCCCTCTGTCCTTCCTCTCTCTCCTTACTCCGTTCGTCTCTCCTTCTCCCGCCTTTCCCTCGCGATCCCCTCGTCTCTCACCCCCAGTTACTCTCGCGTATCTCCTCCCTTGCCAGTCGTCGAGAGGATAAAGCTAATGGACTCCTAACGGGTGGAATCTCGATGGGAGACGAAGACATATACGCGGTGGGCGTAACACGATTCCTTGCTTGAAAGAAGCCATTATTGAAGATTAGTGGCTCAGACTGTGATTCCGTGAGTAATGATGCGGATGTCGCAAAGCAGGCGCTCGCTCGGGCTGTGTTGCTTCATCTCGCCTCTTGCGCCACGTCAAAACAGCGAAGCGCTCCGCTGCTCCGCTTGGCCGGCCTCGTTCCCTTTCCTTGTAAGGGGAGAGGTTATGCAAGGGGCAAATAAGGACAAAATCTGAAATTAGAGATTCATAAATACACGCCGGAAAATGCGTGAGTAATTTAGAAAGCGAATAGATTAGAAAAAAATGAACATGAGTCTAGAAAGCTTCAGATTATCGCTCGTATCCGTAGCCAGAAGTTCTCAGAGGCCTCTGAACTGGAAAAAAAACTAGAGCAGTTCTTAACCTGTGGTCCATTTATGGTTTTCAGGGATAAGATAAAGATCAGAATTTAAATTAGCGTTTTACTATTATTATTATCATGATCATTATTTCTATTATTGTTATTATTTATTCATTCTTTTTCTAAGATTTACTTTAGAATTTGATGATACTTTGTCATATATATATATATATATATATATATATATATATATATATATATATATATATATATATATATATATATATATATATATATATATATATATATATCAATCAAATCTCAATAAATAAAGTACATTCTACACATTGCATTTAAAATTGTTCATATTTCGGGGAAGGGGGTATATAGCTTTTAAAAAGATTCTTAATATGGTCCATATTCTCCAAAAAGGTCAGGAAAAATAATAATAATCATAGATAGAAATAAAATAAAAGTAAGGTAAAGTAAGAGAAAATAAATAAAATTGTATAAGATACCAATGTAATAATAATGAAATTAAATAATAGATAATATAAAGAATAATGAAATGAAATGAAAGACGAGAAAACAAAATGAAATAAAAAGAAAGGAAATACATTGAAATTTAATTATCTGTATTCATGCCGGTGAATGTACAAAAATATATAAATGAGAATGAATATCTTTGCAAGAGATGTATTTGGCCGGTTTCAAATATATCTTTGTCAGAAATACAAAACCGGTCAATACATCTCATTCATATCTCTTCAGAATGAGTTAATAGTACTGATAATGATTAATATAATGGCAACTGGAATGAAATAAAATCAAACAAGATATAAAATAATAATAAATAAAAAATAAGATGAAATAGAGAATAAAGTAAAATAAAATGAATTGATAAACAAATTAGATTTAATAAAATGATACGCAATAAGGTCAAATGAAATTAGATAATTAGATAAAAGTGACAAAAAATGAAATGAAATATATTGAAATAGATAAAATGATACAAAATAAAATGAATATAATAAAACCCAAAGACGAAAAAAATAGATTTGAAATGAAATTAAATGCAATAAATAAAATAAATGTAACAAGATAATGATAATTGTAGATATAAATGTATAGATAATATTAATAGTAAAATCATTGACAATGATAAAAATAGTAATAACAATAATAACAATGATAATGATAAATACAATAATATGATAACAGATATAATCATAACATAAAAATAACAGAAAATATAAATATATATAACCCTTTTAAAATGTTCTTTTTTTTTTTAATGTTCGTGTCCGAAAGTGTAAATGTTAAAAAAAATTGAAAATGTTTCAAAAAAAGTTCACAACACACACACAACACACACACACACACACACACACACACACACACACACACACACACACACACACACACACACACACATATATATATATATCCCTTTGGAAATGTTCAAAATGTTTCAAAGTGTTAAAAAGTAAATATTCAAAATTTTCATATATAAATAAAGATATAACCCTTTCAGTGTTCAAAAATGTTCAATGTTTCAAAATCAAAATTACGGTATTTTGGGACACCCCTATAAAGGTATCTAGAGAATTTTAATCATTAATCATACATATAAATAAAAATATTTCACTTTCAAAATGTTCAAAATGGGTCAGAAATGTTCAAAATGTTCAAAATGGTTGAAATAATTTAGAGGATGAATGATGGAGACCGATGAATTTCGTTGATTTAAACGTCGATTCTACACAGAAAAGGACTATGATGGAGAAGAATCTGATGAAAGCGAACCGTCCAAGAAACAACATGAATCTGCAGACACACAATCACACATGCACACAGAAATGACCTCTGCAGTGACGGTGTTTTGGGGACACCACTATAAGTTTATATAAGGAATGAAAATATAACCCTTTCAAAATGGTTCTGAAATAAACTCGGCAGTAACGGTGTTTTGTGTTTCTGTGTTTCTGCGCGTGTGTATATGCACACACATATATCGATATGTACACGCCCACACACACATACACATACGCAGATGCACACACAAACACAATGCACGCACACACACGCAATCAAAATATAAATAAAAATATAACCAAAATTATATCCCTTTCAAAATGTTCAAAATGTTTAAAATGGTTCAGAAATGTCCTTGGCGGTGAAGGTGTTTGGGGACACCTCTATAAAGGTATCTAGAGAATGAAATTGAAGTGTTATTTGATGAAAGGATGTCAATCAACAATAAGACAACTAACATCTTTTTTACATAAATGCAAGGCGAATCTACTAGCATCGGCGTTACTGCACCATGAAATGACAAACCATTTCACTTATGACAATAGGATTGGAACATGGGTTGAACGCTCGCCATAATTAAGAGGATGAGTGATGAAGACAGCGATGAAGGTCGTAGATCAAAACGCCGATTCGACGCAGAAAGACTAATGAAAAGGTACCATCTAAGAAACAACATGAATCTGCAGACTTTTAGATAAATAAAGTAATTTTTGTAAAACATGCCTCTTTTATTTCACATATAATAACCTTTTAAAATGGTTCAAAAATCACCTCGGCGGTGTCTGTGAGGACATCTAGCATGTCAGCTGACAGTATTTACAATACTATCGCTACGATGTCTGAAGACATAGTCGCGCAGAAGCGAAGACAGAGGCACTTGTGGAAGTTGAGGTGTACATGTTATGTGTGTGTGTGATAGCTTTAGCGACATCATCATCAGTTACAGTCGCTACAGTGAACTGGCCATAACATGTTCAAGATACCTGTTATAGAATATAATGAGGTCAGATCATGCGGAATCAAGAAGAAAACAGAGATGGCGAAGCTACTTTTGTCTATATGTTATAATTTGGGATGAAGTAGTGATGGCTAACAAGAACACTATTGCTGCTCTTGATGTCACTTTGATAGATTTAACAGAGAAAGATGCGTTCACTGGTGATATACCATTCCTATGCGCCGGTGAGGAAAGAACGATGAGTTGAATTATTGTATAAAAGGCAGCTATTTCTGTCCGAATTTGGTTAAATTGGAGCTAACAGAGAACGTTAGACTAAAGAATATAAATACCGCTAACATTGCTTCTACAAAGAAGTTGCTGGCAATCGGTTCAACTTCAAATGGAAAAGTACAGTTTCCGAAGAAGTTTGGTGTTCAGGTCACATCAAGAAAACAGTTGATTGAAAACATGCACGATGACAATGAAAAATAACATAATGAGCTTTGCAATAACTATAAACAAGTCACAGGTACAGACATTCGATAGATGTGGATTATTGTTAGATACAGTAGACTGCTTTTCTCATGGACAGTTTTACGTCGCATGTTCACGAGTGACAAAGTGGAATTCTCCGAATATCTATACTGGAACTACAAAAGAAAAAAGGCGAAATAGGAGAGGGAACAGGAGAGGTGAACTTTGAGACAACACAAACATCTGACTTCTCTGAAGGAGAGGTGGAGGAAGGAACAATTACTATTCCTGAAAACGTCTTCAGACTAAAAGAAGAGGCAATTAAGATGATTCTATCGGACTACGACACTGAAGATTCACTGGAGGAACTTAAAGATAACATTTTGGAAACCCGATAAGAACGAGAAACTCGAGATCTTCACCATAATTAAGAGGGTTAGAAAATAGCATTGGCCTACCACATTATTGCACTCATTCCCTCTATTTAGAAGACAGATAAATAAACCAGAAGCACATAATATTGTTACATACGAAGCAAGGGCGATTGTGTGTGTGTTTACACACACACCACACACACAACCCCACACACACACACACACACACACACACACACACACACACACACACACACACACAACACACACACCACACAACACACATCCACAGACCACTCCCTTCACCAAAGGCTCCATCTCAGGCTACTGGGTCAGAAAGACCCACCGTTCTCATTAC
>NW_020871107.1:532126-542126 GCF_003789085.1 Penaeus vannamei
TATATATAATATATTAAAGTAAGTAGAGTGGATAGAAGCATGGAGGAGCGCAGTCAAGAGTAGCGACATGATAATAGGAGTATTAGAATGGGAGATAAGGGATGTGATAATAACATAATAGTTAGGTATATAAAGTAGTATATATATAGTATGAGGTTAGATATCATAAATATACATAATATTATATAAACATAATATACATAACAATATATGTAGGGCACTAAACTAATATTTTTATATAGCCCTACTAGCCTCCTATATACATTATACATTATAGATTATAAATATAGTATTAGTATATATATATATATGATATATATATATATAGTAGGTATATCTTCTCTCTCTCGGCTCACTATGAACTCTACCATGTTCGCTCACGCATACACGAACAACATACACAACATACCACCATCACATGACATAACATAATTCTAAACACACACAGCACATAAACACACACAACAGCACACCACACACACTACATACAACACACACTCACACACACTCACACACACAACTACACGACATATATATGGGTATTGTATGGTATGGTATACAATTCACGCACATATGCCGCACATACTACACACACACATCTAGTCCTCCACAAACAACACACAACACACATACACTAGCTCTACAACTACACACATTCACACCACTCACACACAGCACTCACTCACTCACACAGCGCTCACTCGCTCACGCGCAGGGCACGCACACACTCACACGCTCACACTACACGCAACTGATGTCGTCACACACTATCACTGTCACCACGATACTCGACAGTTCACTCCACACACATATGTACCACCCTTACTGGCACACACACACCCACGATATTGTATCCAGCATATTGCCACACACAGCCACCACACATCGTATATCGCGTCACATATGGGCACTACGACACACATATGTCACACATATTCACACATATCGGGTTTTACATGATCGATTATCTACTCTCAATCACATACACACACAGAAAAGAAATTCAGTCGGAAAAATTATAACATATGTGTTTTTATATATTATAATATGAGCTATATATAATATATTATGATATATATAATATATTACTATATTAATATACTATTATATACTATACTATTACTATTTGTGTTGTGGGTGTGGTGGTGTGTTGTGGTCGTGTGTGTGTATGTGTGGTGTGGTTGGTATATATATATATATATTATATATATATATATTTATATAGTATATATATTATATATATATTATATATATTTGTGTGTGTGTGTTGTGTGGTGTGTGTGTGTGGTGTGTGTTGGTGTGTGTGATGTGTATGTGTGTGTGTGTGTCGTGTCCGGGTGTATGTTGTGTGGTGTGTGTGTAAATTATTAATACACATTGTATATCTTTATAAATTATATATATATATATAATAAGTATAATATATATATATATATATTATATATAATATTATACTTATGTGTGTGTGTGTGTGTGTGTGTGTGTGTGTGTGTGTGTGTGTGTGTGTGTGTGTGTGGTGTTGTGTGTGTGTGTATGTTGTGTGTGTTGTCTGTGTGTGTGTGTGTGTGTGTGTGTGCGTGTCACATATATTATAATATGTGTGTGTGTGTGTGTTGTGTTGTGTGTGTGTGTGTGGTGTTGTGTGTTGTGTGTGTGTGTGTGTGTGTGTTTGTGTGTGGTGTGTGTGTGTGTCGGGTGTATGTGGTGTGTGTGTGTGTACAATACACAAACACAATCTGCACAACCACACACACAACACATCCCACCAAGCTCCTCTCAGCTTCACTCACAACACACACATCACATCATATATGAGCCTGACTATAATATAATTATACTCATACTATTAGTGACTTACCGCTACTTAGTTATATCCTTAAACAATTCTTATACTAGATAGCTTATAAGCATGACTATTAAGTCTCTATTAGTTCTATATGGTATATAACTGTGTGGTATATACTCAACACACACACATATTATATTTTTTTGTCATTGCGATAGCGGTATATATATCTGTGGACCCTTGCTGTGTTTTCGCTATTGGTCATCTTGCTTTATTGATGTTCAAATTATATTATACCTTCCCTATTACTATATCTACTATATATAGGATCGTTCACTTCATCACTTCGCTAACTTACTACAATACTATATTCTATACTAGTACTACTATACTTCAATACTCTAGCGCTGTATTTTACCCTTCACTCAATTAGCCTCCTACTTACACACTCATGACCTCTCTACCTATACTCGTTATATTACTAGTATATCTATATACCTCCTATATAAGTATTAGTTACTATGTATATCAGTACATATATATATATATATTATAGCTCTAGTTCAGTATATTCGTACTCATATATATATATACCTATTAGCACTCACTATATAACGTCTTACACTCCTATATCTATACTAGACTAATCCCTCCTTATTCTAGAGACATACATACTACGATATACTACTATATATCAGCCCGTAGTATATGTTCTACCTTATAGTATATATATACTTATATATATATATTATATGTATATACGACACTATACTAGTAGATATATAATGACACTGCCTATACTTACTATACCCTTATATATACTAATATACTAACCCTCTATATACTATATACTTGGGTATGTTATCAGTATATATTATAATATATCACCTACAATACCTCACTCTATATATTATTTATATATAATATAAGTACTATATATAGTATCGTATATATATATATTAATATATGTATATATCTATATTACGCTTGTGTTGGTGTGGTTGTGGTGTTGTGTGGTGTGTGTGGTGTGGGTTGTGTTTGTGCTTGGTGGTGTCGTGTCTATGTAAATGTGTGTTGATGTGTATGTGTATATTTAATGTATGAATAATATAAGTATACTCGTATGATAGTATGTGTATATATAGTATCATATTAGTATCATATATTATATGCGGTATATCGGTTACGTCATGGATATACATACATATATATATATATATATATAGATTCATATATAATATTCGAATGCATAGTATATATATATTATATATGGTATCTTTCATATTCTACATTCGTATTCAATATACATTAATACAACTATTACAAATCTCACACACACACACACCACACACAGTCACCACACACTCACATATATATATCTATTAATATATTATATAAATATTAGTATATATATATATATTATTAAATATATGATATATACATTATACATATATATGTGTGTGGTGGTGTGTGTGTGTGTGTGGTGTTGTGTGTGTGGTTGGTTGGTGTGTGTGTGTGTGTGTGTGTGTGTGTGTGTGTTGTTGGCGTGTGTGTGGTGTGTCTTGTGTGTGTGTGTGTGTATACGTATGTAATGTCTATTCCATATAATATACATTTATATATTATTATATTACCTATGTCTATATAATATATATATTAATCGTATAAACGTGCTCGTCATAACCAATTATATGTATATCTCAATGTTAATCTATAAGTATACTACATTATAAATGTAAATATAATATATAAATACCTTATTATATATATATATATTAACTATATATCTAGCCTTGTATTACATAGTAACATTATATACTTATATTTGGTGTGTGTGTTGTTGTGCGTTGGTATGTGCAGTCTTATATATACTATAGATCTCTAATATATATTATCATAATTATCGGCTATCATATATATTAGTACCGTCGGCTCGGTATGGGTCTAGGTCGATAGGGGGGGGCAAAGAATAAAGTATATTAAGAGGAAGAGGTACTATGTGCTAAGTAGGGGATAGGGAGTTAGAAAATGCGATAAGTGAATTTAATATATTATATTTATTTAGTGGGGTATATATGTAAGTAAGAAGGTAAGGAAGAATAGAAGTAGAGAATATGTGAAGAGTGTAAAGTATATGAGGAATAAGGGTAATATATGATATACACGGCACAACACACACAGCACATACACAACGCTAGCACCAATCGCATGGTCTGGTCTACAAATAAATAACAACACAAACACACAACTCGGACTAAGCGATAGGTATATAAATGCATAACTACATATAGGGTAGGATAAGTTAGGGTCTATATAATCATATTATGATCAGAATACATAAGATAGCCTTATATGATTAATATATCTATAAGTATATTAGTATTATATTAACATTATATTTCATAATATATTATGAATATAGAGCAAGTAGGTAATATCAAATACAGAGTAGGTAAGTGATTAGACGTATACATAAGATAATATGATATAAAACTATACGGTAATATAAAGAGGTATAATATATACTATTATATATAGATATTATATAATTTACTAATGATAGAAGTACGTGATAAGGGTATAATGGAGAGATAAATGAGTGTGTTTGTTCGTGTTGTGGATCGAGTGATGTGTGTGGTAAGTGTCGTGTGTGGGTAGGGTGGTGTGTGTGGTGTGTGTGTGTTGTGCTGTGTAGTCTGCTGTGTGTGTGGTTTATATATATATATATATATATATATATATATATATTATATATTATATATTGATATATATTATGTGTATATGTGTGTGTGTGTGTGTGTGTGTGTGTGTGTGTGTGTGTGTGTGTGTGTGTGTGTGTATGTGTGTGTGTATGTATGTATGTATGTATGTATGTATGTATGTATGTATATATATATATATATTATATATATATATATATATATATATATATATATATATATATATATATATTATATATCGACATTTGTGTGTATGTATGTGTGTGTACATATTTATGTCACTTAAGGGGATAATTGGCTTTTTTAATTACAAGTTCGAGTGGACATGGAATCTGGGAAATTTATACTCATTTGATTTCCCACGTTCAACTTAGCCACTGACTGAGAACCTGGATCATCTTTGATGTCGAAGGTAAAAGTTTGATTAATCATTAATATATATATATATATATATATATATATTATATATATTATATATATATATATATATATATATATATATATATATTATATATATATATATATATATATATATATATATATATATATATATATATGTATATATATATATATATGTATATATATATATATATATATATATATATATATATATATATATATATATATATATATAATATATATATATATATATATATGCATATCTATAACGTTTTTAGCTATTTTCTATATATTCAGAACCATAACCAACAGACGACCAACTTCAGCCTTATTCCATAGGGAATGCCTACGCAGGCCGTGGCGAATGTTACGTCACGGAATATTAATATGACATGTAAACACGTAGTAAACAATATGCAAACTCCTCGAACGTAATATCTGCTAGCCTTTATCATAGTAGTAGCTAAACTGAACATAAATATATTATTTTTATGCAGATGAAACTGCTCGTGTGAAGTACAATTGCAAATGATATTTGTAAAATGAATGATTTCGAAGCTATAAAAGAAAATGTTCAATTTCGGTATACACAATAGAAAAATAAATGAACAAATGTACTATTTTCTTCTGGGAATTTGCTGCACATTTGGTCTAAGTAGGAGGCATTTTATAAACTGATCATAGATTCAATCATAGATTTAGTCACTGTTTCCAATATATCCCTAAATCCAAACTGTGTAATTGGTTATGGTTAGAACGAATTAATGTGCTAGACATCAAAGGTCCTTCAGCTCACTGGTAAAATATTGTGGCGAAAAGGGTATGTATGAGTTAATTATAAGACCAAAATGTGTTAATGCCATTGGTCGTACAGGATTATAAGATTGCACGGTAATGAAAAGGGCAAAGAGTAGGTGTAAATTGGTTAGGGAAAAGGGGGAGGGGTTAAGGGCGAAGGGCAATTTGATCAAATGGAAGGTATCTATACATCTGAGGAAGGATAAAAAGAAAAAAATGGGAGATTCTGAGAGGATGTCCAACAGGTTGGGAGGTCGGGAAAGAGAGGACAATTGAGGATAAGCTGAGGTACGTGCTGCACAAAAGCGGGGGCAGGACATGTGGGACTGAAAGAGGAACATTGCATGGGGAACAATGAGTTGGATCAGAGCGTAACATGAAGTAGTAAGGCGTGCGGCAAGTGTGGCCTATACGCAAGCGGGCTAAGCTTCCCAGCGTCTATTCTGATTGAATGGAAATGACCAAGGGGAATGGATGATTTCATGATTTGTAGTCTATTGGTGGCAAGACCTAACTAGAAAGACTGTCAGCGGACAAAGAGGACAATCAGAGGGGCTAATATCCAGTGGCTGGAATATGTGAAAAATGAGGTTTGTGGAATGCAAATGAAGCATTTGGAATAAAAAAATGAACCAAGGAACTTGCCAGAGGGATGGGAGTGGAGCGGAACATTAAAGAAACATTGGAGGTTGGGGATCTATACGTGAACGAGAAAAAGGAATGGAGAAGAATTTTCAAGTAGAAAAGCAAGTTATGGTCAGTGATCCAATAAATTAATATTATTATTGCAGACTTGAGAAGCTGTTGGAGAGCATACATAGAAAGGAGAGAGGTGAAGATAGCCTAATCATAAAGGCAAATGAATGACTGGATACCTTTTGGTAGGAATGAACTAAACCATTTACAACAAGGAGAAACACTGCGATGCTGAGCACACTGCCTTGTAGGACACCGACTTGATAACAAATGAAGAGGAAGTAAAGGAAACAAACTTATTGTTGAAAGTGCAATGAGAAGGGAAAGACTTTAACACACCCATAGTTCCGCTTATAAAATGGGAAAATAATTGGTGGAGGATATGGCGCAACTGTGGTAGTAATTGGCTTTCCTAGATCGAAGAATCATGACATGCATAAGGTCGATTCACACATATCAGTGGCATCAGCTTAGTGTCAGTGAAATCCTTGACGCTTCAGTGATGTCTGTTCACACGATATCCATAGTGACTCCGTCCGGCGTGAAATCAGTGATTTCAAATATAGCAAAGTTTTCAGGCGGCATTGGCAATTGTTGTCATAATTCTTGATAGAGAGGAATAGGCTGAGCATAAGCTGAAGAAAATAAAGTGGGCGCATGAAGCATGGAAGAAGAGAGATCTATACGAAGAGTTAACTAATAAGAGAACAATTTATTTTCCAGTACATCAGAATGTCTGAAATTGTTTCATCATATTGCTCAGTAAAACAGAGGTTCACCTGAAGAAACGAGACACTCACTGGAGAAAGGCAGTTTATTTGAGGCTAAATGATACAAATATTTTGTTGTAGGTTATTCTAATCCACACAATAGATTTTCGTTGACGACAAGCAAATCGTAGACATTTATTTTGCAATACGGTGTTTTAAAAAACCGCCAAATTCATTAGAAGCTCACAACACGGATCCGAAGTCTGTGAAAAAATTTTAAAAATCGGTGACGCGATACTCAGCTTCATGGCACGGAAACGGAAATGACACCGAGTCAAAACACGGGACTGCGCCGAACACGTGTGAAGACGTCCGCCGAATCCAAAGTATCGATATCTTTTTTTCACTGACACTGACGGACTGAGCGGAGGCGGCACTGATATATCACTGATATGCGTGAATAGGCCACAGCCGCATATGATCTGTTTCTGGAAAGGAGCAAGACCAGCTGCACTTAAGCCACGGAGAAATACAAGCTTATTAAAAGGAAGGCGGTTTCTTATTCCTACAACGTAAATGCAGCATCTCTGAAAATCAGAATTAATTATTAATTTCAGCTGTCAAGATATGATTGTCATTACATGTTACATGAAAAGGATATTTATAATCTCTTATTTCTGAACCATTGAAGATTTGAGCATTTACCAGACATTATTTCACATGAACGAACGATTTTTTTAATCAATCATTGGCTTTTTCTTCATCATAATAATAGTTTCCATCTATGTGTTAAAGAATGAATCTATACATGTCTTTTTTCAAATGCATAATGAGTCTCAGTCACCTGTCTTAGTAAAAGGAAACCCATGCACCCACTTCTTGCTGTGCACGTACTGGCTGAGGTTTCTTCTAACTTGGCTCAGGATCCGAGCATGTAAGTATGATCTATGTATTCTGAAAAGTGTCATTAATTTGACTAGTAGGTATAACAGGAAAGCTTGAATAGGAATTTCATGAAGTAATAAGAAATATGCAAATTAGCTTCACTCAAAAAATATACATATATTATAGATAGATATTCAGAGGCCGAGTTACCTATTCATCTTGATGAAGATGTTACTGATAGATTCAAAGCACCTTGAAAATGCAACTTCTCATATGGAGGTGTTCATGGTTTACCGCAGGAAGAGTTGGAACTGACACCGGATGGATTAGTGGTAGCAGCAATGATACCGGCATCGGTGGTGGTTTGAGGCAATTGGGGCTGTGACATACATACATAGTGGCAACTGCACCTTACATCACTCCCCCCTGAGCAGAAATATGATTCATTGTTCTATACCGAGGAATACCTGTACATGCTGTCCCACAACTGAAATCTTGGACACAGGAATATGAAGAAGAGAATATAGTTCATATATTTACCTACAATCTGCCACACCTAATTTGACGTTTTCTTAATATAATAATTAAAATTTCTTTATAAAAATAAACTTTGCTTATGAAAATTAAATATTTGTTTATAAAAATAAAATTATAAAAATTAAACCGAAACTGCCAGGCGTGGATATATGGGATTTTTATACAGTCCGGCCTTAAAGTACAATTTAGTTACCGGCAGGTATTTGGTAATAAACCCGGCCTGTTGACATCATGTTTGGGATCTACCATACTTGGGATCCGTATAATCCAAATGGAGTTTTCATTAATGAAAGAGGCACGTGGGTTTGGACCAGCCTTGTTAAAACTGAAAGTGCACAATGTGAACGCCCACGGGTTCCGACATGTACAGTATCTATATAGATAGATAGACTTTTCTACAGTTATATCTATATCTGTCAATCTAACAAATTAGTGTTCTTTTTTTAATGCTATGAAGCAGAAGCATGAACAAAGGCAATGTTGCCTCTCGTTTTTCCACATGCATAACGCAACTTATCATAAAATCAACATCTAGTTAGAAAAGTGTGACTATTGAGTGGCATGGACATTAACAGGTTTCTATTTATATATACCATTGAACGGATAAGAGGATTGCTGAATTATTACAGTGTTTACTACTGTGTACCCCATGTACCTAAACTTCTGTGTGAGAGAAAACGGAAATCTGATTTTTTTCTGACGCAATATTCGTGAAATGTATGCTTAGTACGATGTATTTTGTAACACGATGAAAGTCCTTCCCTGTATTTCAATTTAGTTTAGTTTTGTGCTTTATTTACCATCCTGGCTAACTGCACATCCTTGGTCAAAGTTTTTGATGGTTTACAAAAAGGTTCCATGAAGTACCATGGGCAATATGTAAGGGTGCCTTAAGATTCCGCAGTCAAGAAAACATACAGAGGACTTCATTAGTCTGGAAACCGTTCCAGTATTATCATAAAAAATAAAAATCACTTTATTCTTCATCTGCCATCCCGAGCTATCACCAGGCGTGGGTAGAAATTGTAACAATATATTTGCATTTGTCGTAATACAGCTCCGCATACCTCATTATACGTGGCCTGGTAAGCTGTATCACCAGGTACTCTGAGATAATAAGCAGGTGATCCCTAACATTCTACATTGCAGAATGTACTTACTTCCACTGTATCTTGCACTAATCTGCAAGTACAGTCAGCCGGTTTGTTAAAATTACTCGAGGCCAGACCCAATAAATATCCATACATATGAACATGCACATTCACAAGCAAATCAATAACTATCAGTCTGGATATCCATACTTAATAGATGATAATGCCACATACTTCCACTGCAAAACTAAAAGTAGAAGTCCAGCTTCGTTATATATTGTTGTTCAAAGACTGACTGAACTGCTGACTGTGGTCCCATACCCCGCAGTCAATGCAGCTGAGTAATAATTTGTGATAAAGGGCTAAACATCATTTAAT
>NW_020871107.1:547126-552126 GCF_003789085.1 Penaeus vannamei
CATGGATTTTCTTTTTCTTTTTTTATCACATTTTCAGTTTACTTATAAAAAATCATCCTCACTATACGAGTCGATGTATTACGCATGCGTGAATTACTCCTTTTTTTGGTTTAGGTTTTTATCGGTCGATACAATCTATTCTTCCGTCTTCTGCTGGCGCGGCGCCAGAAGGAATTCCGCTTCCGTCTCTTCGCAGCAGTGTTTGGGATAAATATAGTTTAAACGAGAAATCGTAAGCTTAGTTTGTTCCGCCCGTTGCTGATAATTCTTCCATTATGATCGTTATTTTCCATAAACATTCTTAATGACAGCGCTGAAAAGACGTATCAAAACTATTAAAATGTTTGGTTGACTTATTTAAGCCCATTACGGATACTCTTCATATTCCTCCTGCATTCATTATTTTCTTGTGGATGAGGCGAGAGCCTAGGCAGTTTGTGTCAGCAGATCATGTCTTGGCGCAATTCCAGAGACGTAGGATCATGCAACTCTTTGCCGTCTATACTTCTGCTTCGAAGGAAATTTGATAAACGGAAAGAAGGAATAAAATATGATAATCATAATAGTAGTATTAGTGCAGTTACAACACAATTGCAAAAATTTGAAACGCTTACTTCAAGAGATTTATAGATAGTCAAGCAAAAGAGGATTAAATGAAGTATAATGAATATAATGTAAAGTTATAGTTAGCAGTAGTCAACACCTCGGAAAGAAATGTATAAATGAACAGGGAATGGAACAAGGGAGATCATTCATTTGTCTGGTAAAGCACATTAATGAAGAACAAAAAAACGAATAAAAATCTGCCATTATAAGCACTTCTAATTCCTTGTATAAGTAATAATAGCGATGATAGCGATAATCATTTTATAAATAGTAATAAAAATTGGAACAAGAGCTTTATTCTTATATTTAATTTGATTACTGTCATCAGTAACCTTTCGTAAATGTTGTTTTTATAAAACTGAAATGTAGGGCAGAAACATACGTATAACCTTATAATATATAAATGTCGAAAAAATACACAAAAATATGTTCAGTACACAGCACAAGAAAATAATTTGTGGCTGATATGAAGATTACCCCCTCTTCCTAAAGTGTAAAGTCTTACAGAATATATTTTCCTGGAAACACTGACGGTATAAACATGATTCTGACACGCTCTCATCATTTTATTCACCAAATTCCCATTTTAAACTGTTTTCCATCTAGTAGAAGCATATGATATATTACCTATTTTGGATTAAGTGATGGTCATACTTCCCACATTTTGTTTATTAATTATTTGAAAACAAAAGATGCGAAATATGCATTAGTCTGGGTGTCGTTAGGGTATCAACACTCGTGTTGACTGTCAATTTGGATTTTGTGGCATTTAATGCTACAAAACAAAAGCTTAACAAGCTTAAAATATTCAGACACTTTTCACATCATTTTACCAGCATGCATGTTCCATATTTTGGGGAATACGTACATGTGTGAGTGCAGTAAATGGTATTCCAAATTTGCTTATGCACAAGACGTATAGGAAATTACTTTTATTCCATTTAGAATTTGCTTTTGCGAACTGGTCGGTGACGTTTTGACGTTTACCAATTTTATATAGGCAATAGGCCAATTTGTTCATATTTATTTAATAAGAAAATCGATATGAAGGAACATTAAATATAGTTTATACTTAAATTAGGGAAAAGAGACTGTAAAAGATCTAGAGACAGGTAATCTTTGGAGGTTTACGTTCTTGTTCATCATTTTCAAAAATCAGCTCCATAAATACTTTACTATAATATCCTCGGCATATTCTCCCTATTAGTGGCTGTCAAGTTCATTTATTCCCGGTGCACTCTCCCATGTTCTTCTTGAAATCCTCAAAATAAGCACCAAGGGTGTGGGGTTTAGGTGAATGAGGAAACCCTGCAGCTCATTTTTTCCATGGTTTCATCCCGTTTCACAAAGTAGCGTTCTCCCACGCAGTGAACATTCTGAAGAATTACATGACCTTAACTGTGGTCCGACAAAGACACCTTTGCGTAGGGTAGGGAACAAGTCTAAGAGTTACTAAGACAGAAGGGAAACTAAGAGAACGCGTCCTTGATTTCAAGGAGATGCTACTCTTTCCGGCTACAAATAATTCTAACTATCGAAAATAAGTACCTTTCAAATAGTTGTTCCTGGTTCCTTGACTTATACCATATATTTAGAAAATAGATAACCAGGGAAATATTTGTCATAAAGCAGCAACACTATGACGTACTTGATTTCTGTTTCTATAAGTAAGATTTATATGGAATGTAAAAGGTGTCTCGTAGAAGCAAATGTTCAGGCCTATTGATTATTCCTTAAATTTCTTCCAAGTAAGACGCGTAAATCAGGAGAAAATATTAAATTCAACCTGTAACAGATACACCATATATCTTTTCCTCGACTAACATTTTTCCAGGAGAAAAAACAAAAACAAAAATATATTGATGAAGAATTTCCGTATTCATGAAAATAGTTATTAGTTCTATTGTCCCGCGCACATGCTCCCTCTCTCTAATATATATATATATATATATATATATATATATATATATATATATATATATATATATATATATATATATATATATATATATGAATTGATGCATGTGTACAACTCTCTCTCTCTCTCTAACTCTATCTGTGTGTGTGTGTGTGTGTGTGTGTGTATATATATATATATATATATATATATATATATATATATATATATATATAATATATATATATATATATATATATGAATGAATGTATGCATATATAATACACACACACATACATTCACATAAATACATAAACACATACAACTTGTTATAAGCCTTAATATTCTTAATGACTCTTCACGGATTGGAATTTCTATTTGATTATTTTCCTTCCAAATTCTCGGATCAACTTGTGGAAATTCTGCTTCGATATTTCCGACAATTTTAATTTAGTATGAATACATTCAATCAAAACTATGACTTTAAGTTCTCTCTCTCCCTCTTTAAGTTATTGATTTTCTTTTTTTAATAATCAAATGAATTAACAAAAGCTTTCCTGAAATCAACCAGTCATCGGCAGTGGTATTTCCGTGATTCACTGAAAATATTTCATACCTGGCATAGAATAGGCTTTATAAAATCATTGGTCTGTTTGTTAAAAAGAGTCCGTCCTTATTTTATGTCTAAATACACGCCAGATTTAAACCGTAAGCTACACAGTATCATCTAGCGTAGGATGTAGGTAGATAGATGATAAATAGATATATAGATATGGATAGATAGAGAGAGAGGTTGGTAGGTTGGTAATTGGGCAGAAAGGCAGATATAGTTGACTATGTGTGTTTGTGCGTCTCTCAAGATAGATAGATAGATAGATAGCTCTGTGTGTGTGTGTGTGTGTGTGTGTGTGTGTGTGTGTGTGTGTGTGTGTGTGTGTGTGTGTGTGTGTGTGTGTGTGTGTGTGTGTGTGTGTGTGTGTGTGTGTGTGTGTGTGTGTGTGTGTGTGTGTGTGTGTGTTGGTACATGTCTGTCACTGTATCAAATATCAGATATCCTGGAAAAGGCATACACCAACATACAAGAATGTACATGATTGTTAAAGTAGAGAGAAACTTCACAAATAAAATGATGCAGACATTACTCATACAACGGTTACTCTTTTAGAACCGCATTGCATGGCATTAAAAACATTCATATTAAGAAAAATCGTTATGAACCCTTTCCATCAGATTCTCAGGGAACACCAAGTACTTAATACTGCACGGAAATATTAAAAAAGAAAGAAAGAAAAAAAGTGATGTACCTACACATACAACCACCGCACACAGACACATATAGACATGTTGCAACAGGAACGACGAAGGGAAGGGCAAGAAAACACACGAATATGCCGAAGGCCTTTTCACTATTGCTTCGTCAGGGCATATGTTACATGAGCTACATAGAGGAGTATATATATAACTACTGGGTGATCAGGTCACGTCGGTAATCAGGTGAGCGACGACCTTGGCTAATTTATGGCTCCCCGTAGCGGTGTTGATGTTGTTAGTTGTATGAATGAACGCCGCTTCTACCATCTTCCTTTGTCGTGGGGCCAGGCCTTGCTTTATGATGGAGGCCTGGGACCACTTCGGGAGGTGACCATCGGTGTCTGCGTGAACAACGAAGGCGCTTCTCGTGTCATGGCGTCGGAGAGCGCTGCGGTGTTGACTGATACGTTGTTCGTGCAGTCCTCGTGATGTCTCGCCTATGTATACCTTATCACAGCCCCCACAAGGTATGCTGTACACCTGGCTGAGGGGTCTGTTATGGTTTGACCTCTTCTCTCTCACGATGTCTCCGATCTTCTTGCCTGAAGACGTAGCTATCTTGAGAGTATGGCCCACCAGGGCCTGCAGGTGCTCAGTCAATTCCGAGTGGGGGATGATTATCCTCTGAGTTCTACTTTGTGTGTCCTCACCTCTCGGCCTGCTCATGATCTTCTCGGCCTTGCATCGGAGGTGGGTGAGCATGGAGCGGGATAGTGGAGGTGTTGGAAGGTGTTATAGACGTGTTTCATCTCATCCTCCAAGAACTCAGGGCTGCATATTCTGAGGGCCCGGAGGAAGAAACCAATGACCACGCCTTCTTTGTTCTCTTACTATGGGCAGAAAAATAGTGAATGAAATCATCTTTATTTGTGGGTTTTCTGTATACTGAAAATACCGGTCCATTAGGTCTCCTGTGGATCATGGTGTCCAGGAAAGGGAGTTGTTCATCCCTCTCTTCTTCTGTGGTGAATTGGATGGAGGGGTGCACTGCATTGAGTCTGTGGAGGAGATCAGGCAGGATCGTCCTGGTTGGTACTACAGCGAGGATGTCGTCCACGTAGCGGAGCCAGACCACATTCCTTCCCACGATGTTACGGTAATGGTCGGCCTCGAGGGTTTCCATGAACAGCTGGGCAAGGACTGCTGAAAGTGGTGAACCCATCGCAAGTCCCTGGATCTGTTCGTA
>NW_020871107.1:557126-574626 GCF_003789085.1 Penaeus vannamei
CCTGACATCCTTCTCCTCCCGGATACGCAGTCGACCGACGAGACCCTCGAGGCAACAAGACATCTACATGCCCCCAGGACTCCAAGATTGCTCGCACATTTTCGTAAGAAAACACCCCAGACCCCCTCTCTGTCCTCCATACGAAGGGCCCTTCCCAGTCATCAGAAGAGGCGACAAGACGATCACCATCCGCCACCCTGTACACCGTGACCATCGACCAAGTCAAGCCCGTGCACCTGCAGCAGCCCTTCAGGATCATCAAAGTCCGTTTCGCGACCGCTACACTAGAGGGGGAGTGCTGTAGCGGCTCCTGATTGGCCGTCAACGCAGGACAGCTGAGCTGACATCAGCGATCAGGTTCATAAGCTGTCGGACCTGAGTCGAAATCATCATTCACCACTTGGCTGTGGACCTGACGACTTGTGAGCTTGTCACTTGTCAATAAAGAGATAAGATCTAGTTTGGTTTTATAAACTCTACAATTTCTTTTTTAAAATGCATTACCAACTGCCTTTCATGTATCCTCTAACAGATCCTCCAATACCACACTATCTCCAAGTCCTTATCACTTTGAAATACATAGCTACTGGCAGCTTCCAACTGACTGTCTCTGACTGTCATGAGGTATCTCAATCATCTGTGTCAAGATGCATCACTCATGTATGTAGAGCGGTCACGATGTTGCTACCTCATTTGATCAAGATGCCAGCACCTAATGATAGCCTGAAGGTGATGGAAGATTTCAAAAACAGAGGTAACCTACCAGGAGTCATAGGATGCATAAACTACACTCATGTGATCATATATCCAAACCTCCAGGAAATCGTTTTGAGGCATACAGAAACCGGAAAAGTAAATTATCAGTGTGTGGACCCCATTTACAATTTTTCAATATTGTTGCAAGATGGTCTGGCAGTGCACACGACAGCAATATATTTAACAATAGCCGTTTGTGTGCATCAGACTAGAGTTTGGTCTGTGTGGGGAACGTGTTCCCCGCGCTAAAATTATTTGTTCAAATTCTGTCCGCGCAAATGTAGTTCATGAAACTTTCCGCGCACGTTATTTTTATTTTTATATTTTTACATATTTTTTATTCATTATTATTATTTTTTATCATCTTCCGCACATAAAATTCTTATAACCTATCCACGCACATGTTTCATCATCCGTTTGCAGATCCGTCCGCGCAAATGTAGACAAAATGTTTTCCGCTCATAAAAAACATAATATTCCCCGGGCAAGAAAAATATTCTACAGTCTGGTGTGTGCAGAGATGGAGGAGTACATAGAGGTATTCTACTCGGAGATACAAGATATCCATGTAAGCCATTTTTATGTACAACTCTCAGAACACCACAGACTGACCAAGAACGTAGATACAATAGGCGTCAACTCAAAACAAGGAATTATATAGAACCATCTTTTAGCGTTTAGAAGAGGTGTTTCTATTGTCTTGGGAAGCCACCGTTGCAGTTATTGTTGCCACAGCTGTGTTGCACAACCATGCTAATGAACAACGGGTCCCTCTGTCAAAACAAGGTGATGAGGATGAAGGTATTGATGAGGTACCTGCTGAATATAACCAGGATGTCGGGCGCCAGATGGCTGGTAATGTAGCAAGGCAGCATTACATCAGAGGTTATTGTTGCAATGTCATGCACCTAAACAATGTAAACAGTAGTTTGACAAATAAGAGCTGTAAGTGTGTTTGTAAAATGTATCATATCCTTTATTTCTGTTTTATAACACTGCAACACAGCTAACATAATATTTTCCAATGAAGTAAACATAACGATGTGCTGGGTAGCATTCTCCAACTATGACAACCACATGAACTTCCACTGTAGATAGGGAGTAGAAATCGGTGCCCCTCCCCCCAAAAAATATATATACTTTGCTACTCATATACATGACGTATGACCATTCCTCTCTTTACCCCCATTCCTGGAGCAATTTTCTTGGGACACGGACCGCATTCTTCTATTACCTTGGCGCAAAGGTTGGGTGATGGTGTTGGGGTGTGAGCTGGTGTCGTCTCTCTTCGGTGAGTTAGTGGCGATGTTGATAGTGTTGCAACTGATGCCTCAAATCTCAGTAACTACAACATTTGAGGAGAAAGGCGCGGGAGAATTGCATGGAGGAGGAACTGTCATAGCCACAGTACCGTCATCTGAAATATCAAGAACTTGTCAAAATTCTGACTGAAAATGCACATATATTTTAGTTTAGCCCATGCAATACCTACACCACAAGTCGTGGGTAGGACAATAAATCACTGGACAAAATCTCCCCGAAAATGTGCAAGGACAAAAACTCGTTAAAAAATATATATATAATTTTAATGATTTATTAATTATATGAAAACGAAATAATAAATAAAAGCGACACAATGCCCAACTTATTTAAAGCTCTTACATTCCTGGTTCAAATAACCCTGTATTCACAATGCTACATGCTTCGGATTTTTCCCCAATTATAGTATGGTCTGTCCGCTTGTTCCCTTTTCACCAGCATATCACTGATGCTCTATTTCTCCTTTCGGTTGCCTGATGGCAAGGGAGAAGCTGCTTCTGCGTCCTTAATGCTGATATCAAGCTTGTAGACTGCTTGTGATCTCGTGGTACTGTGAGTCCTGAGCGAGAAATGGTCCCCCCCCCAAAAAAAAAAAAAAACGCATTCATACCAACCTTCTCAAGTCACAGCAGCACCAGGTCGCAGGGTTACCAATCCCATCCCACGACAACACTTGATGTTTAAGAATATTAAAAAATTGTGAGCCCCAAACGTGGTGTGGGACAATCCCACATTTGTGTGTTTTGATGTGGGATTGATTAAGAGTATGGCCGTAAGTTACGTGTCTTTAAGGTCTTGTTAGTGTCAGTATGGAAGTGAAACCTGGACGCTACCTATTTCCTTGGAGTCGCGTCTCGTTGCCTTTTGTAACAAGTCCCTATGCTGTATAATGGGGTACAGTTGGCAGGACCGACGACACCGTGAGACTGGCATGGGACCTGTTACTTGTAGAATCCATAACCGCCAATTCAGGCTATATGGGCACCTGGTTCATTCCCCGGTGGATGACCCTGCCCATCAGGTTGTCCCTTTGTGAGGCAATACTGCATGAAGGAGGCCCTTAGAGCGACCTAGGAAAATCATGGCTTAGGCAGCTCGACCAGACCTGTCGTGAGGAGCCATAAATGGCCATGCACCCCCGTGGATACTAACTCTATTGATATATATCTTTATCTATCTATCTGTGTATCTCTCTCTCTCTATCTATATATTAATGTTGTGTGTGTCTGCTTTTATATACATATATATTTATATATATTCGTATTTACACACACATATATATATGTGTGTGTGTGTGTGTGTGTGTGTGTGTGTGTGTGTGTGTGTGTGTGTGTGTGTGTGTGTGTGTGTGTGTGTGTGTGTGTGTTATACGTAACTGCAATCGTATTTGGAAATTGTTAATTATCAATCAGCCTTCAAAACAAAGTGCCATTTCGCAATATAAGTACAATTCTATGCCTTAAAAATAAAAAATAAAATAAAATGTTAGTTTACTTAAATATTTTTGTTATATTGAGAGGAATAAATACATCACGTCATATCTCTAGACTGCAGTTTTCAGAGTACTTGTCTTGGGTCTCCTCCTCCCCCTCATGGAACGGGAACGTGTGTGTAAGAGAGAGAGAGAGAGAGAGAGAGAGAGAGAGAGAGAGAGAGAGAGAGAGAGAGAGAGAGAGAGAGAGAGAGAGAGAGAGAGAGAGAAAGAGAGAGAGAAAAATATATATATATATATATATGTGTGTGTGTGTGTGTGTGTGTGTGTGTGTGTGTTGTGTGTGTGTGTGTGTATTTTTTACTGTGTGACATTTAACATTCAGTTTAATCAGTGTTTAGAATCAAACTTCAATAAGAATAGTACGTCGGGATTGTTTCGAGGAAATGACAATAGTTATCGATATTGTTTTTGTCACTGAAAGCATTCAAAAGAGTGTGCTCTTAAAAAAAGAAATTAGATCAGTGATGTTAGATCAATTGTTAAAGGCTTCAGAGATATAGTATTGACTGATTCTCTGATGATGAAGCTCGTGAAGATGAAGTAGAAGGAAAAGATGATGATAGTGGCGCTTTGTCTTAGCTACAATATATATATATATATATATATATTATATGTGCGTGTTGTGTGTGTGTGTGTGTGTGTGTGTGTGTGTGTGTGTGTGTGTGTGTGTGTGTGTGTGTTGTGTGTGTGTGTGTGTGTGTGCGCATACATACATACATACATATATACACCTATACACGTACTGTTGACTTTCTTTTTTTCACAAGTACTCAGCCGCAAATGAGGCCGTTAGAGTGCTTACGTGAGCTTACCCGATTTTATCATCATCACTAGTATTTTAATTTATGATGTAATTAACAAAATAATTGTTAAACAGAATTAATTTTTTGTGAAAAGCAAGAAAAAGAGTAAACATGTGAGTAAACAACTTTTTGGTGATAAAGCACTTGTGAAACTATTTATAAGCACAACTAAAAAAAAGAAGAAAACAGTGGACAAGACATGTACTGCCACAATCCCGGCATCAGTTGGTTAACTGACGAATAGCTGACTGAATATTAACCAATTAACTGCAAGCTAAGATAACATCAGTTCCTCATGCTATCGAGCAGTATTTAATACGGGAACCTATCATGTCTTTCAAAACTCAGGTAAAATAACTATATGAATAAACAAAATGACGTCTACGTAGCAGGTACCTTTTGGTCTTTAATTACATTGTTCGTGCTAACTCCCAATTTCTTCCTAGATGAAGTGGGAACTGGGGCGTTCTTTGATGTGACACACGCACACGCGCACACACACACACACACACACACACACACACACACACACACACACACACACACACACACACACACAACACACACACACACACAAAAAAAAAAAAAAACGCAAATGCCATCATTCTCTAAATCATTTTCCTTAGCAACAAGAATCCAATAATTTGGTAGCAAAGAGCATATACCCAATATGCCATAAGTCAAAAGTAAATTCCTGTAAGATTTCGACCTCTTGCCTTCCTGCTCCGCAATTTTCGAAAGACGACCTTGACAAACTTTTCTTGGCCCATTCAGTCGTGATCTCGTTTAATCAGCCGCCACTGCATTCCCGAGCAGCCATCCAGTCTTGCTGCTCGATTCTGCACAGTGAGAAGCATTGCCTCTTGCGAGACACTTAAACCCCTGTCTTTAGCTTAATTACTTCAGAGTCTTTCTCATTTACCAGAGTTTAACACTGGAAAGAACTCGACGTTCTGCAGAGTCATTAAGAGTGTCTACTGGCCTAAATTGATTAAAAATTGTAACAGTGTATTCCGAGTACGTTCCATGCAATTCCAGTCTCTCCATATTGAGGTTCTCCAATTATTCGCTCTTGCTCCTTTGTTACAATGCTTATAGTACTTGTAGGGAAAGTGTGAATTTTGGAGGAGTGATAAGGCCGTTGTAATAAAACACTGGGTTGGGTATTGTTTAGCATATGTGTATGTGTGTGGGGGAGTATATATATTTTTATATATTTTATATTATATATATATATTATATATATATATATATATATAATATATATATATATATATATATATATATATATATATATATATATTATATATATATATATATATATAATATATATATATATATCCATATATACTTCTAAACACACACACACACAAACACAAATTTATAAGTGTGTGTGTGTGTATGTATGTAGGCATATATAAGAACATGTTCATTGTGAAAGACATTATGTACATATACCAATGCCAATGCATTATTCCATCTTTCATCGAATACACCTCAGGCTATCTGATATGGGATTTGTTCTGCTCTTTCCATGTATACCGAATACCCATGGGGAGTGTGTGTAAAACTTCGGTATCCTTACTCTTGTAGCGCCTGGTTGCGCGCTCCTTTTATAGTGGGTCGTGTATGAGTGGTTTGAGCGACCGTCTTGCATTCATGTGCAACGGCGGCGAGGGATCGAATCCCGATCGGAGAGCTTATATATATTCATGATAAAAATGCGGCCAGTGCATTATTCCATCTTTCATATATATGTATATATATATATATATATATATATATATATATATATATATATATATATATATATATATATGTATATTTATCTGTGTTTCTGTGTGTTTCTGTGTGTACATATATATATATATATATATATATATATATATATATATATATATATATATATATATATATATGTATGTATGTATGTATATTTATATATATGTATATATATGTGTACATATACAGATAGATAGATATAGAAATAGATAGATAGATGGATAGCTAGATAAATAAATACATAAAGTGGAACGTTCTCACGCGAAGCTCCATTTGAACTACGGATTTTCTTCATTTGTGTCAGTGAAGGAAAAGTCTAAAATGAGTTTATATAGGAAGGAAACAGTCCTGCTGCCATTTTTATAAACTGTTTTGTTTTATTAAAATTGTGAGTTTATCCGTAAAAGAATAATAGATATTGCCATAGCATGAAAGCAAAAACAAGGTCTTAATTTTCTTTTCTTTGTGCATTAAACGGTTTACCACTTTATTGTTACTGAAGTCTGTTGGAGTAGGTCACGCCTGGCAGTTTTGTCCAGGCTGTTTCATACAGTGAATCGTAATATGATACAAAAATGCAAGCTTGTATGTTTTTCGTATAAAATGAATGCAGTTATTAAAAAAATCTGTTCTGCATGAAGAGTTTGCTGTGGCCATAACACAACCCATTCGCACCCAACGAGGGATAATTATCATCCTAAATGAATTCTGCTTTTGATATGAATAAAATATGCAAGCCACTCCTGACGATTGCATAATCCCAAAATGTGATTACTTTTGATATTCTTTTCGCTGAGCAGTGTCCTTTTTCTTGATACTAGAGCCACCATGAGTGTAAATGAGAACTTATTAATTAAAGGGATATAGAACTGATATTCTCTTGAGTGACAGCTGATTTTTCAGTAATCCTCCGGGGAAACAAGCTTGGACTATACAGTTCGAATAGATGAGAAATGAAATGTAGTCAAGGTTAAAAAATCAGTTAATAATCTTCAAGTGGAAATGAATCCTTATATTTGGTGCTTCCATATAACGAGAATTCCTTTTACTCGATATCTGATTCAATATCGTCCTTTTCCTACTCTCCGTTTTTTTTTTTTTTTTTTCTTTCCTTTTCTTTTTTTTACCAACCGGATTTGTCTTCACATATTCTCAAAGATAATTGTTTCTTCCACATCTTACGTGATTCGTTACGGGAAATATAAGATCATTTCAAAAGGATGACATGCAATAACGCAACAATAACTATACATTCTAAGATCATCAGCAATAACAGGCGGCTCTGCACTGACGCCGACAGCCCGTGAGGAACAAGTGGCCAGACGACCGAACGCTTTCATCCGAAGTCACACCACCGATGCGCGAGAGACAAACGGCCAGTCCTCCATTCAACTGCACCCGAACTCCACCTTCTCCAGGGAGTTCGCTAAGGATTGGACTGCGGACGAGCTGCGCCTCCTTTTCGCAGTCCTCATTCGCCCTCCGCCCCTCCTGGCAGCGGAGCGTGAAGTCGCCAGATAATGGAGCATGAAGGGCGGCGGCGTTGACTTAAAGGGAAGTCGATGCAGGAATGAACGTGATGAATAACTTGTCCCTGCGTGATCAGCGGCGTCTGCACTGCCTGAGGTGCGCGTGTGCGGGCAGTGAAGGCCAGCGAGTTCCAGGGCTCACCGGATGATCTTATCCTTTCATTATCTTTTTCCCAGTTTTTATGCTCTGTATCACATTAATATTCATGCCCCATTGTATTAAATAAATATATATATTTGTCGTGAATTTTTACTCTCATCGTGTTTCTGCTGAAACTTTCTTTTCTCTTCGCCTTCTCATCTTTATACTATATTAATATTTATGACTTCTTCTATACTCACTCTATTGCCTCCCCCACCCTACTTCTTTCTTCTCATTACTATTTTATATTTTATCATATACCTATCTATTATCATATCCTTATACTTACTCTCTATATCTCATTCTCTCTTCCATTTCTCTCTTCTCTCTATTCATTCTCTCTCTCTCTCGTTGCTCTTCTCTATCTCTTCACTTCTATCTCTTATCTTGTTTGTGTCGTGTTGTTGCTCTCTGTGTGTGTGCGTGTTGTTGTGTGTGCTCTTCTCGTTATTCGTTGTGATGTGTTTTGGATCTGTTGTGCATGTGTTTTTGCTCTTGTTGCCTGTGTTTTCTGTTTATCTGCTCAACCACTCATCATGCAATCTCACTACATCTCATCACATCTACTCAAAACACACACACAACACACACACTACTATTCTCTTCTTTCTTATATTTTACTGCTCTACTCCATACCCTACCCCTTTCTTATTATCTCTTCTGTTTTTCTTCTCTCTCTTTATTCATCTTCTTTATACTCTCTCTCCTCTTATCTAATTCATATATCTCCTTATCTTTTTGCTCATTTCATTCTCTTACTATTATTACTATATTTGGTGTAATATCGTTCGCATCTTCTTTACTCTATCTCTTTACTTCTCTTATTATCTATATTCATGTTATCCCTTCTATACTTCTATTCTATATGTCTTACTTATATATTACACACACACATACGTACATCTCTATCATCACATCACATCACAACACCACATCACACACACTCTACTGCCACCTAACATAACTACATCCTCTCATTCTATTCTATATACTTATTTTTACTTATTTATAATCTTACTCTTTATCTTTCTTATCTTTTTTTTTTTCCTTTATGTCTCTCTTCTTGCTTCTATTGTTTCTCTTTCTCTTGTTCTTAGATTCCTCTCTCTCTCTGTGTTTAGTTACTACATATATACTTATCTCATCCACCTCACTACTCATACGACACTACTCACTACACTACACTCTCTCTCTTTATCTTATCTTGCTTATTTCTTATATTCACCTTTCTCTCTCTCTGTCCTTCATCCATTCACTCTTTTTTATTGATTTTTACTCTATCTCCCTTTTTCTTGCTATCTTAATATATATATATATATATATATCATTATATTTATATATATATACATACCAGTATACACACCACACACACACCACACACACCTCACACACTACACACTATTCACACACACAATCCTTCATCAGATTATTACTTATTCTCTCTTACTCTATATATTATATATATTTATTATAGTACTATATTATACTTATCACTTTCATTTATATTTCTACTTCTGTGTTTTATTTATATAATATCCCATTTCACTCTTGGTATTATATACATCCCCTAATATTTATTATCTTTTATTATTATATTAGATTTTTAATATTTATATACTTTCTACTCATATTATTTTATCTTGCTTATTTTATCTATTATGTTTCGAAATTTCTTATACCTTATTTTTATCTATTTTTTTAGTTTCTTTATATTTTTTAGTATTTTTACTTTATGTATTTTTATTCCTCTTTCTTGTTTTATTATATGATATATTCATTATCTATTTTTTTATTGTATTTTATTTTTTTATTATTTGTTTTTCTTATTTATTATTCTATTTGTATATTTTTTTTTTTTTTTATTATTTTTTTACTTTATATTCTCCTTTATCACTCTATTCACATCATCTACACTACAGACACACCACACGCTACACCACACTTCTAACATCCATCATCCCACCATCACTCACATTAACACACACTTCATTCGGACTACACTCTCTTATCTACTACGACAATCTATATCTAACACTTTAGCACACAACACCACCAACCAAAAACCTAACTTACTTCTACTATATTCACTCTCTCTTCTTCTATATATTATCATTCCTTTATCTATCTACTTTTCTTCTCTACTACTTATGTATTTCTCTTCTCATTCTTCATGTATTCTTTTATTCTTCCTTTACTCTTCTTTCATACTCTCTTGTTCTTTTTATTCTCTCCTTATTACATATCTGTGATCATTCTTACTTACTTATCTCTTTAAATACAATGGTTCTTCTCTATTACTCTTTACTATTGATTTCTCTTTAATTACTCTTTACTATTTATTTACTATTTCTCATTTCTTTTACTACGTTTCTATTTCATCATCTCATACTTCCTTATATTCATATGCTATACTCTTTCTTTCTTTTACTTACTCTCTATTCTATATCTCTTTCGCTCTTTATGTTCTTGTTATTGCCTCTCTCTTTTCTCTTTTCTTACTCTTATTTGCATGCAACCTCATACTACTATCTCATACTCTATCTCTTCTCTTTCTTACTTTTATTTATATCTTACTCTCTTTATATTATATATCTTCTTATGCGTAACTTTTTTTTTTCATTCTCTTTGTATATACCTTATTATCTTTATCTACTTCTTTATCTCTTACTACTTACTCTCTCTTATTTACTTTAGGGTATCTTTCTCTTTCTCTCTTTCTCATTAGATATCTTAGTATGTAGATTGTTTGATTTTTTGTTGTTTTCTGTATTACTTCTGATTGGCATAGAACCTTGATCTTGAACCTTGATGAATTGTGAGGACGTAGACTGAGAAGTATGTATTGGACCGACGACCGGGACCCTGAGGAGAGCGCGAGAGAAAGATAGACGCAGACAGAGAAAGATAAAATAGTCATAAAATACATTCCACACTACATACATTACACATCACACTCTCACTACTACTCATTCACTTATCTACACTCCTATATTTCCTCTCACTACATCAACCCCACTCAACACAAACTATATATATTATCTTTCTTATATTATTATACTATTATCTCTCTATATTCATCTTATGTTTTACTTGAGTTTTAGTATTTCAATACATCTACTATTTATTGACTTCTTCTCATTTAATTCTCCTTTTCTTTCTCTCTTTTTCTTCTTACTCTCTCATCTTATCTTTGTTATCTGTCCTTATGTTCTTTTTATATTATACTATTCATTATCTCTTTGGTTATTCCATACTCTTTCTTTCTCTCTCTTTCTATCTTGCTTCTCCTTTACTACTTGTTCCTTGTTTTTTTTCTCTTTATTTTGTCTTTGTCTCTTCTTTTTTATTATCTTTTATACTACATCTTATACTCTTATATTATTTTATTTCTGATTCTATATACTATTATATTTTTTTATTACTTCCTGTATTACTAACACACATCACTCATTTCACTAACCTTTACTACACTCATACTACACTACTCACTACTTATC
Organism: Penaeus vannamei; assembly: GCF_003789085.1. Lineage (NCBI taxonomy): Eukaryota > Metazoa > Arthropoda > Malacostraca > Decapoda > Penaeidae > Penaeus > Penaeus vannamei. The sequence continues at coordinate 568,451 of NW_020871107.1, forward strand.
AACATACATCACTATTTCAAGCATCTTATCTCTCCGTACTCTTCTATATCTTCCTTATCGCTTATCTTTTTCTATCTATTTACTTTCTTTCTTTTTTATTTCGTTATTATTTTTATTTTTTTTTATTATTTTATATTTAATTTATATATTATAATATGTAATTTACTAGTATATTTTTATATATATATATGTATATATATTATATTATTATATTATTATATATTATTATAGTGTTATTGTATGTTTATATATGAATTATATATATTTATATTGATTTTTATTATTATTTTAATATTTATATATTATATTATATTAATATGTATATAATAATATTATTATATATAGAAGGATAATAGATAAATTACACATACATTACTGGTTTATTTATTATATTTATATATATATATATATATTATATTATACTATATATAGTGATATGATATTAATATATATATATATAACTATAAATGCAATATATATATAGATAGGTTAGATTATAGGATTTTAGAAAAATAATAGTATTAAATGACATGTATGTATATTTTATTTTTATTTACAATGTAGGTATACATCTCATTTCATTTATATATATTTATTTTTATATTAATATATATTATTTTATATATTATTAATATATATATTTTATACACACCATCACACACCTCACATCACACACACACAACATCACACCAAAACTCACACTCACTACACCATTCACACACTTATTACATCACACATCATATCTATATATACTATATTTAGTATATTATATTAATATATATTTTTTATTTTATATTATATAATATATTATATGTATATTTATATATTATAGTTATTATTTATGTTATATATGTATACATTATATCACTACACATCACACCACACTCTACCACAACACACACACACCACAAACACACACACTATTCGACTCACACACACACCACATATATAATATATAATATATATTATATATACTATATATATATATAATATATATATAATATATAATATATATATAGTATATAGAGTGAAAGTCATGACAGTACCAGAATGGTGTGATGTTTGTGATTTAGTATTTTTTGTATATACTTAACTTATATATACATGACATTACACACACATTACACACACGTACTTATCATTACTATTATCACACAAATATCATACTTTTACATACATACTATATTCATACATACATATATATATTATATTAATATTTTATTATTATATATGATATATATTTATATTATATATTATATATATATATGCTATTGTATTTGTATTGTATAATGTATTGTGTGTGTGTGTGTAGAATATTGTGTGTGTGTGTGTTTATTTGTGTGATGTTATGTTGCTGTGTGTGTTTTGTGTGTCGTGTGTGTGTTGTTATGTGTTGATGTGATGTGTTGTGTGTGCCTACGTTAGGTATATAGTAAATATATGTTTTATTTATAACAAAATTTACCTAACATTTCCAATACTATTCTCAAAGACTGTCCTGTTCCTGCTTTTTCTCTCTTCATTACTTCATTTTCTCTCTCTCTCTCCTCTCTCTACTCTTACTTTCTCCTTCTTCTCTCTCTTTCTCTTACTTTCCTTTCTCTCTTCTCTCTCTCTCTTCTTCTCTCTCACTTTTCTTTCTCTCTTCTTCTCTTTCTTCTCTCTTCTCCTCTTCTCTCTTTCTCTCTTTCTTCTCTCGTTCTCTGCTTTCTCTCTCTCTCTTTTCTTCTCTTCACTCAACTCCCTATCACATCACATACATCACACCACAACACACACACACACATCACATAACACACTTATTTCACACACATTATTTTACGTGATTGGTATGATTCCATGTGTAAGCAATGGTATCTCAGCAGGTAAATATGTCTTTCCTCGTATTTTTTTTTCCACAACAGTAGATAAAAAAGTTTTATGCTCGTGACGCGACGCGGGTCCAACCCTCCCAAGCCTCATAGTTCCTGCCAATAAAACCCATTGGAATCATGCCGTTTCTCACTTGCTATAGCGGAAAATTTTCTCTAAACTTTCGGAATTTTACGGTAACAGCAGTCAACTCTGAACAATATAAAGTCTGATATAATGGATAACCAATGACAGGGGTCTGAACAGAGACAGTGTTGTGATGTGAGCCATAAAAGCAGTGATTTCGAGCGATCCGTATTACATTGGGGGCCGTACCGTTTCGGACAGTATCCGGGGCAGATGTTTATATTCTTTTTTTTCGATCTGTGCCAAATCTCTCTTGTGTGAAAAATCTGAAAGAGTTTTAACACTGCATTTTCATCAGCGCTGAAACACAATACCAAAGAGTTAGAGGAATATTTTTTTTAGTATATTTTCTTTCATCACTGAGCTTACTCCAGATCGATGACTGAATGAAATGAATCTGTCTATCTTTTCTTTTCCTTCATATATATTGAATGATAGTTGCTTTCACAGGGGGCGAGAAGAGCTAACAATCACTATACATATTTTACAGTGTTGCTCTATTTTTTCAAGTTATTCCACCCATTCTAATGGTAGCAACAACAACTCCCATTCTCCCTTCTGAGTGAGGCTCTCTGACCAGGATTCCAATAAGTCAGCAAACTTTCTTCTCTGACTGACATCCTGCTTGCTGTGGCTTGCAAGGATTTGACATCTGCAGAATTCAGCAGCTCGCTGGTTTGCGAATTCGTTACATACTAATGATTAAACATTTACTTTGCAATAGAGACTGACAGTCTATCAGATCCATTCGAGAAAACGATTCTGAATATATTATAGTTTTGCATAATAAGTGTTGTGGAAATAACCTGTCCCGGAGAGTCGAAAATGGAAGGAAAATACTGTCGTAGTCCAGTATAACTCCAAATGATTTGTATGTGTTTGTGAGTGTTACATCCACACACATCCACACACAGATCATTTTTGAGTTATGTTGAATGTAATAAAAATTTCATGTACTTTTCGTTTGATATGGACTACGGTATTTTCCCTCCATTTTCGACTCCTCGGGACATGTTATTTCCACAACACATTCAGATATATTCACACACACACACACACACACACACACACTCACTCCCGTACCGGCACACGCATACAAACGCACACGCACGCACGCACATATATATGCATGAGCGTGCATATATACAATAAACCAAAGTAGGCCTAGTAAAAGGGCCTAATTCAAATGACTCGAACGAGATATATCTGAATGAGATGTAAAATGTAAAAAAGAATAAATGAAATCGTGTCCACCTTGGAAGCGGCGTGTCCCCTGTGCGAGACACGGGCCGGGACACAATAGTTTCATCATTGGACTGTCATTCACCATCAACACGAGCTGAAGTGTGAGGGTGAGGGACGTTCACCTGTCACTCACGGGTCCAAATAAGAAGGTACTTTGCTTATATTATTTACTTATTAATGTTGTTTGTGGTTCAGCGGGTGTTTAAGAGTATCTTTATTTTCTTAAGTAAAATTAACATGTCTATGTGCAAATCTAAAGCCTTGCTCCTTTTAACTTCGCACAAGTACTTTAGGCAAATTGCCACATGGAATTATAAGAAACAAATACTTTTTTCACTTTCAAACATCCAGAACTTTTAAGTCGCTAACATTTAACTTTTTTACATGTCGTTTGGATGGCCATTAGCAAATATTATCAAAAATAGCGTTAAAAAAAACTTGTTATTTGAGTTCACATAAACATATATTAACAAACAAATTTAATGTGATTAAATGAGCCATTTTGCTGCCAAAGAAAAATAATTTCCACTCGAAATATCTTCCTCCTGTTGAGAAACGATCTTGCCAAGAAATCAGCAGACTGTGAAGAAACAATATCCTTTAACGTCATCATCCCAGATATAAAACAATTTAAGATTAGTTTCTACGAAGTCTTTACAAATACTTTGCCGTTCTCAAAGCCGTTGTGGCGAGGGAATATACGAATTTTTCATCGAAAAAAACAAGTGCTGAAATTCATAAGAAAATGATAATGATGTTTAAGATGCGTAATTAAAGAATAATGATAACAATAAATGTGGAAACGACACGTGTGCAACGAATCCTTTTTTCTTTGTAAGATTATTTGGAATCTTACGGGACGTTCTTTGCTGTGGTGAGTGTTTGTCATTTGTCGTTTTATTACTCATCTTCTCACAAGCTCTCCTTGGCAGTATTTATTGCAGAAACGCTCTCTCTCTCTCTCTCTTCTCTCTTCTCTCTCTCTCTCTCTCTCTCTCTCTCTCTCTCTCTCTCTCTCTCTCTCTCAACACACACACACACACACCACACACACACAGTGTATCTATATATCTATCAGTGTGTGTGTATGTGTGTTGTGAGCGTGTGTGTGTGTGTGTGTGTGTGTGTGTGTGTGTGTGTGTTGTGTGTGTGTGTGTGTGTGTGTGTGTGTGTGTGTGGCTGTGTGTGTGTGTGTGTGTTGTGTGGTTGGTGTGTGTGTAGTGTTGTGTGTGTGTGTGTGTGTGTGTGTGTGTGTGTGTGTGTGTGTGTGTTGTGTGTGTTGTGTTGTTGTGTGTTGTGTGAGTGTGAGTGTGAATGGGTGTGTGTGTGTGTGTGTGTGTGTGTGTGTGTGTGCTGTGTGTGTGTGTGTGTGTGTGTGTGTGTGTGTGGTGAGTGTGAGCTGTTGTAGTGTTTGTGTTGTGTGTTGTGTTTGTTGTGTGTGTGTTGTGTGTGTTTTTGTGTTGTGTGTGTGTGTTTTTGTGGTGTGTGTTATGTGGTTGTTAGTATGTAATGGGTGTGTGTGTTTAGTATGTGTGTGTGTTGTGTGTTATTTTGTTTTTGTTTATTAGTTTTTGAGTATGGTGGTGTGTGTGTGTGTGTGTGTGTGTGTATTTTTTGATGTGTGTTGATGTGTGTGTGTGTGTGTGTGAGCGTGTTGTGTGTGTGTTGTGTGTGTTGTGTGTGATTGTGTTGTGTGTGTGTGGTTGTGTGTGTGTTGTGTGTGTGTGTGTGTGTGTGTGGTGTTGTGTGTGTGTGTGTGTGTGTGTGTCTTTCTGTGTTGCTGACTTAACATGCGCCAGACACACAAATCATACATTCAACATTAGGTTGTTTTGAAGTCTTTCCCCGTACGGAAAGTTAAATAACCATATAGTGCTAGCCACATATTCCCGAGAAAAATATTGCATTAAACATCATATCCCCAAAATGAACTAAAAACAGAATTACTCTTTCCACTTTTTACAAACTTTACCACAGTGCAAGATTATAATTGTGTAAAATATAAATGTACTGCACCAAGCATACAAAGCACAATCAACTTCTCCCTTGATCCTCCCTTTTTCAACAATCATTATTCTGTGTTTATGTGTATGTGTACGCATGAGGGGTTGCTATATTGGGGGGGGGTAAACTAGGGGAGACTAGGAGTTAGTGGAGAGAGGAAAAAAGGGCACATAGCAAGGGAGCTGAGAAGCAGGGTGGTATTCATGCTTGCTAGGAAGACGCACAGAAAGGAAAGGGGCACGAGTATAAATAACTACACGTTATGTGGTGTTGCATACTTACACTCACACAACGTACACGAGGCTCGTTTTTTTACCTATTCATTTTCTTTCATGCATAGCCTGTCGGATTTCTTCACAGCGAGACTGTAGTTTCTGTCCCTCCCCTCCCCCAAAGGCAAGGGGAGAGGGCAGATCGAGTCATGAACATGAAACATAAAGCAATGATGGGTAAACAAAAAGGACACAAAGAAAGGGATCAAGAACAGAAATGGACAAGAACACCTTGATCAAAAACAAGCCATTAATTACACGTTATCTCCCTGCGTTAAGTTTGTATATATGTTACAGGAGAACATTTTTTCTCATGAGAAACTGAAGGTCAGCATTGATAAGTATAGTACGTATACATATTATAGTCTATTTTCGTCAGTTTTAAACCCAGAACGAGTAATGCTGTCTCAATTCTACGACGTCACAGTTGATTTTACGGCGCAGGCCCCTTTGGCGGCGTCGCTGATGACCAATACCGCGGGCTCTGCAGCCTCAGTCCCTCGATCTCACGGATGAGTGACTATTTGCCCCTCGAATCTGGGGCAGGATTCCCGGAGTTCCTTGTATTCGCTCATTAAGACCAAGTGAAACTGCCAATTACTGTGATTAATGGACCAATCATAATTGGCACCGCAGTAATGTTCGTTACTCTCATTT
>NW_020871108.1:15000-20000 GCF_003789085.1 Penaeus vannamei
AAATTCATTCATCATTGGTTCTTTAGGGCCACGTTGATGACCTCGTTTCGATGAAGTCACGCTTCATATATTCGATTGAGACGGTGCGAAGAAGTGTCACAAGTGTTAGTAACATCCAAGTTAGAATTCCTTGTTTGTTTTGTTTTCTGTCTTTCTCCTCCAGTTGTAAACTTTATTTATCAATTTTAGCTGGCCCGTATTAATATTCAGATATTCATATTATGAGAAAGGGGTCAATGAATAATCAATCTAAGGATATTAGATAAAATCATTCAAACAGTTTGAGTAGTGTAGATAACATTTCTTCAATACTGATTCTTGATAGACATTCAGTGAAAGATTAACACGGATATACGTTTTCTTCTTCCGATCTTCATAATCTGCGAAGAGAAAGATAATTTCCTTGCAAAATCCAGCTTATTTTCTCTATTAAGAGCAAAATAACTAGGGAGAAAAGAGATGATATCACAGCAAAGTCCAGTATTCTTTTTTCAAGGCTTATCATCCTGAAGTAAGCCTGGTCTAAAGGGCAAAATCCATGACTGGCACGTTTTCCTTTTCCTTTTCCCAGCGGCGTCTGAAAACAGTGTCATTCTGCGCCGTAAACCTCACTTGGCTATCGGGCACGACCGCGCCCTCCGTGTTTCAGCATACGACACCGTGCCACGCCTTCCTTGCCCTCCGTGCCCTCTCGCCCTCCTATGTCTTTTTGTCTGTCTCTCTCTCTCTTCTCTCTCTACATTCTATCTGTCTATCTGTCTGTCTATCTCTCTCTCTTCTCTCGCTATTCTCTGTCTGTATTTCTGCCTGTCTCTCTCTTCTCTTTCTCTCTATGTCTGTCTCTTCTCTCTATCTGTCTTTCTGTCTCAGGCTCTCTCTCTTCTCCCTCTCTCTTTCTCTCTTTCTGCTTTTCTTATTTCTGCTTCTCATCGATTAAGCAACCTTCACCGTACAGGAAACCTTTGCTTTTATACTTCCTAAACCGTTCATATAATTATTTGAAAATTCTGTCTCTCTTCCTTTTTCTCTCTCATTTCAATCTCTTTCCATCGTGTAACCGCTTTAGTTTGTTTGTTTTTTTCTTTTCTTTTTTCTGCCATCTATTATATCCCTCCGCCTGTTTGTAACTCAGTCTATTGTTTCTTCCTTTCTATGTACCTCTCACCTCAATATATCAGTTATAAATGGGGAAAAATATTTATTGCTTAATATTCTTATCATTATCATTATTATTATTATTATTATTGCGATTTCTTATTCTTATTTCTTGTAATTCCTATTATTTTCTTTCTTTATATATATATATATATATATATATATATATATATATATATATTATATATATATATATATATATATATATATATATATATATATATATATATATATATATATATATATATATATATATATATATATATATATATATATCCATTTCTTTATTCATCTGTTTACACGATCTTGTTCTTCCTTTGTCGGTGAAAGAAATTCTTGATTCAGCTCACGACCCAGCCTCTGCGAAATCATTATCATCTCCTCTTCGATTCGCACGCCAGGTGTTGCCTCATTTTGGACATTTAACACCTGGAAATGTGCGTTTCATTTCTAGGGTTTGTTATTTTTTTGTTTTATGTATATATATTTTTTTTGTTTGATAGTAAAAATGATTTTGATGGGGATGATAATAGCAGTATAAATAAGGTTAGTAATGGATGATAATAATAATAAGGATAATAATAACAATAATAGTATCAATGATACTAATACCGATGATAGTACTAATGATTATAGTAATCGAGATAATAATAATGAAGATAATAACAATAACAAAGATAATGATAATAATAGTAGTAATGGTAACAATAAGGAAGTGATCAGGATGAAAAGGATTAAAATAACACATGATATGCGTATTTTGATTCATTATCATTTGCGAATTTCCTTGCATATATTCTGTGATGTATTGCCTCAATGTAACATTCAAAACATTTCATTTCTTCCGAATCTGTCAAACCATTCTCTTCAATTTGCTCATCACCATGTCATAAAATGATACGTGTTTTGATTAATCTTGACAACTGTTTGATCAAACCCTTTGCTGGATTGACTTCTCACGTTCACAATATTACAAAACATGATCTTTTTAAAACTGATACAATAGGCATTAGCCATTTCGGTGTTCAAAGTCACTTCAAAACCTGTTGTGCAGCTGTTTGAAATGCGCGTGTACGAGTATGTATTATAGGTTTCCTTAGTGCGAGCATTGAACGTGAATAATGAACATGTATCTGACATGTTCATTATCAGCAAACATTTTTTTTTTTTTTTTTTTTTTTTTTGCGAATGATAATGTATTGACAGTGTCTTCTTCTTTATTACGATCTTAATTTTCAATAATTATTGTTGTATATTTTCTGTTATCATCATCATTATCATTATCGTTGTTATCCTTATCATCATTAATATCATAACAATTATCAACAGCAGCATGATTAGTTCTTTTGTTATTGATATCGTAATTATAGATGTTGCCCTTCTTTATAACTAATAATTTCCAGTATTATTTATTTTAGGTGATTATCATTTTATTCACTGCATGAATATTATGTTGTGATATTGCTCTCACCATCGTCTTTATCATTATCTTCATTCTGCTCGAATGTAATTCTTGTTTTATCGTTGTTTTCAAAATTATCGCACTTAAAATCCTCATAAATTATCATAACCGTTCTCATTATATCATTACTGTATACATTTTTTTATTTTTTACACCATTACATAAAATAATGATTACTGTTGCTACTATCAATATATGAACATGCACGTAATCATTGATATAATTGATCTTATACTTATAAAGTTACTTTAATATATATTATTTTATAAGGTCAACCAAATCTGTAAGCAAACGAAGAGGAGAGAGAGAGATAGAGAGAGAGAAAGAGGGAGGAGAGAGAGATAGAGAGAGAGAGAGAGAGAGAGAGAGAGAGAGAGAGAGAGAGAGAGAGAGAGAGAGAGAGAGAGAGAGAGAGAGAGAATAACAATGTCAGAGAAAACGGAATCAGGAACCCACCTTTCCACTCGTTAACATTTCACGACTCAAACCATTCAGTTCGAATCAAAAGCATTAGAGAAACCTTCATAATTTACAGCTATCCGGTGTTTTTTGGTGACCTTGACGATCTGTTTCAGCAGGAGCCTGGTACAGCGCGTCAGCCACCAGGGGCCAGATTCTCAAACGCGTTAAGGCGCCGTATCTCCTTAAGGCGCCTTAACTTACGGCCGAGCGATCTTACGGCCCATACACAGAGCAAGGGACCCGCCATATTGGTGCGATTGAAGGCGTCTGAGGAGAGAGCGGGGGAGCAGCCTTTAGCGCTTTGCGGCGGCCGGGAAATCAACTCTTCGCTCTGATACAAGGGAAATACATGAGGACGGTTAAGGCCTCCAGCGCGCCTTAACTCAAGGGGACCATCTCGCCTCTCCTCAGTTAAGGCTCTTGAGAATCCGGCCCCTCAACAGTAACTTCCCGCGCACCTTTGTACGCCAAAGAAGATGCGATTCAATTTGAATCTTTTTGTTTTTGGTGTTTCCTTTGATACGCCTGATGATACGGTCACTGACTCATATTGGCAAATACTCTTTCAGATTATATTTGTGTTACTTTGATATATAGTATATATATATATATATATATATATATATATATATATATATATATATATATATATATATATATATATATATATATAAAGATTTCTGACGAATGCGTATCAGTGACTGGCACTGCTTGTACTATTTACGGCTTATAATTCTGTTATACTGTATAAGGATTCGTTACTGTGTGGTTTGTGACTGAGGGTCACTTACTTTTAAACATTTTAGAGCAGATTTTAATGCGCAATCGTTTGTAATTAGACCTTTTATGTAATGTGAAAATATCGTGCAAACAAAGTCGGAAATACTAAAATGTGATTATTTGATATTGTTAAAAAGAAATCTTGAAAGAAAAACAGTTAAGGCTATTTTTAATTGACTGACAAGCTCCTTTTGAAACTCTGAACTGAATTGCAATACCACCACCGGCTCATGTTGATGGGACGTATTGATGATGTTATTTCTAACTGAAAAAATAGTTACAGAAATGATATCGAAATTATTATGAAAATGATAATTGTAAGAGTATTACTGGAGGGACAGTAACGGATCACTTTTATTACCAGAGTAACATTACTAGTGCTCTCGTAAGCAGTTGTAAATAATAATGATAATGATAATAATTACAAAAGTAGTAATGAAGTGTTCGAATAAAAGCTATAAAAGCAATGATGAAAATCATTATGATTAAAACACGAATAACAATGATAATGATTTTATTTAACTGTTATGATAATAATGATGATGGTGATGATAATGATAATAATAATAATTATAAACAATAATAATGAAAATAATAATAATGATAATGATAATTATAAAAATGAAATAATAATAATAAAATAATGATAATAATAAAATAATAAAAATAATAATAGATGATAATGATGATGATAATAATAATAATAATAATAAGATAATGATGATAAAAAGAAATGGAAAAATGGGTTAAGCTGTCTAAAAGTGACTGGAACGGCGGTGGGGCTTAGCGCGGAACTCCTGGACAATAAAGAATACTAATTAGTATACATGCGAAAGAAAGAAATTAAACTTTCATGACGGATTTCTGATGTTACTGTGGTAGATCAAAACAATCTGATATTACGAAAAGTTGATTTATAAATACCTTCCTCTATGTAAAGTGACCAATGATTTTACCTCAGAAACGCTGCTTCCATTTGTAATTCTCTCTCTCTCTCTCTCTCTCTCTCTCTCTCTCTCTCTCTCTCTCTCTCTCTCTCTCTCTCTCTCTCTCTCTCTCTCTCTCTCTCTCTCTCTCTCTCTCTCTCTCTCTCTCTCCATGTCGCTTGTAGAAATGATGAATATTATTTTAAGACAGAAAA
>NW_020871108.1:25000-27500 GCF_003789085.1 Penaeus vannamei
TCCCTCTCCCTCTCCCTCTCCCTCTCCTCTCTTCTCCTCTCCCTCTCCCTCCCTCCCTCCCCCCCTCCCTCCCTCCCTCCCTCTCCTCCCTCCCCCTCTCCCTCCCTCTCTCCCTCCCTCTCTCTCTCTCTAGCTATTTATATTTGTGTATGTGTGTGTGTGCGTTTTGTGAGGCTGAGAGAGAAGGTATAATATGACAATTATTAAAAGTGTTTTATAAATGCAATATAATTTCCATTCTCATTCTGGTGGCAAGAGAGTAATAAGCTCTAACTTCCAAAATCTGAAACTTAATGCTACCTTTCCTTGCCAGCAATACGCGATCACACCACAATGAGCATTTCAACTCATCATTTATCCAAAACCAAATGAAATCGAACCAAATCATGTTAAGATAAAAGAACAACTCCAACAACGTTATGACGCAATCCCAAAGCACACTCCACCGAACGCTTCCAGAACAAATATTTACTCTGGGAAGTGCTCAACTCTCGACGAATAAATATAACGTGAGCTGACGACTCGGAGAAACACGTGGGCAAAAACTGGACTGTGGCCGAGGGAACCAAATACTTCCTGGTGTACAAGTGGGTCTCCTTGTTGCGAGTGGGTCTTCCGATGAACGAGTGGGTCTTCCGATGAACGAGTGGGTCTTCCGATACGAGAGATGGTCTTCCGATGAACGACGATGAACGAATGCGACGATGAACGAGTGGGTCTTCCGATGAACGACGGATGAACGAGATGAACGAGTGGGTCTTCCGATGAACGAGTGGGTCTTCCGATGAACGAGTGGGTCTTCCGATGAACGAGTGGGTCTTCCGATGAACGAGTGGGGATGAACGAGTGGGTTTCCGATGAACGAGTGGGTCCGATGAACGAGTGGGTCTTCCGATGAACGGTGGGGATGAACGAGTGGGTCTTCGATGAACGAGTGGGTCTTCCGATGAACGAGTGGGTCTTCCGATGAACGAGTGGGTCTTCCGATGAACGAGTGGGTCTTCCGATGAACGAGTGGGTCTTCCGATGAACGAGTGGGTCTCCCATGGCTGCGGGAGACAGGGAGAAGCATGTTATTTGGTTGTGGAGAAAAGAGTCTTTTCTGCAATGTGTCGAGTGATTTGCTTTTGGAGCGACGAGATGTGGAGCTTTGGGTATGATGTTTGTGTTTATTCATTATGTTTTGTCATTGTTGCTGATGTTGTTGATGTGTTACTGATGTTGCAACTGTTGTTATCATGATTACTCATATGATTATCATTATTATTGTCATTACCATTATCATCATCATTATTATTAGCATGATTCTTATTATTATCATTATCATCATCATTAGTATCATTTTCATCATCATTGTGTAATAGAAATGACGATAATAATAACATTATTATCATAGATAATAATCATAATAATAATAATAGTTATGATAATAATAATAGTAATGATAATAATGATAATAACAATAATGATAATGATGATAATAATAGTGATAATAATACTAGTAAAAGTTGTAATATTAGTAATGATAAAGATGAGAATTACGATAGTAGAACAATAATAGTTATAATAATGAAAATCATGATGCTAATAATACTGATAGTAATAATGATAATAACAATGATAGTGACAAAGATAAAGATGCAATGCTGACGATGATGATAATGATAATGATGATGATAATGGAAATTATTGCTGATATCTTTATTACGAAAGTAATGGTCATAATTATCATAATATTGGCAACAACAACAACACAGAATAGTGGCAATGAAAATAATGATAGTAATAATAATGATATTGTTAATAATACGCTATGTAGAAGAATGGTTTTGATTCCTAAAAAATCTTTGACATTCTTTTCTTCGAATAAAAATATTCTGTATGATTATCTCCCTGTGGAGATCGAGTCTTTGACGGCATCGGTAGCGGCGGCATCGTGTTCCGTGCTTCCCGATAAACCCTTTGGGTACAATGCCCTGTTGTGCAGAGTGACTCAGCGATTTGACGCGAGGGTTTAAAAGGCAGTGCGCGGCGAGCCGGTGAAAGGAAACCAATTATCTTTTGCAATATCTATACGATTTTTATTTTCATTTCTTCCTTTCTTTATGCGTGTTGCAAGAATGTGTATGCGTGTGTGTTATGGGGATGAATTTGGAGATAAGATAATCCGATGATTTAGTGTTCTTTCTGCGACGATTCGCTTTTCAAAACGTCAAATAAAACAGCCAAGAAAGTGATGCAAAGAAAGATGTATATTTTAAAAAGGTATTATATAACAACCAAGGCCATTAATAGGCCTTCCACCAACTTCTCTTCGAGAGATGACGCCATGATTAAGGAATAGAGATCATGAAAGTTAACTGTCTAAATCCAGTAGCAAAAGTGATTTTATGTTAAAAGGGTGCTGCCAAGATTAGTATAATGTTTGTTTTTATTGCATAAATGAATACGGATGTGGTTTTGCATTTAAGTCTATTTTGGTAAGGCTAAAATTGTGTGT
>NW_020871108.1:32500-35000 GCF_003789085.1 Penaeus vannamei
AACTTTGTTTTCAGACATGAGGCACACGTCAGTTACTTTTACCCAATTTTAATAAACCTTTGTTGCTACGTAGGAATTCCACGTCTCGAGCCCAAGGTTTGTGTTCATATTCTAGAGTTGGTTTTAATGCTAGTCGTTTTACAAAGTATGAATGTGGTTGTCACGAATACATGGTTGTGAGAGTGTGTAGTCGTTTTAATAATTTTTACATTTTTAGTCTTTATAGAAGTTCCAACTCTGATGACAGTATTTATGATTGTTTGTTGACTTCTTACATTTCTATTCAAGAGAATGATATTAAATCTTGTTTTATATTTATAGGTGATTTTAATGCTCACCACCGAGACTGGCTTAATTCTGTGTCCCCAACTGACCGACATGGCATTTCTGCATTAGATTTTGCAGATGTGGTTGGGTCGTGAGCAGTTAGTCCGTGGTGCAACTCACAGGAGTGGCAATCTTTTGGATCTTTTGCTAACTGATGTGAGAGGGGTAGTTGATGTAGACTCCATCAGGCCAATAGGTTCTTCCGACCACTGTAGTCTAGCATGTAAGATCCAGCTGGACTTCCCTATGCCAGATTTTACACTAACTAGACAAGACTTCATAAAATCTAGAATTAACTGAAATGGTGTCTACCATGCTTTTAATAGCATTGTTTGGCGAAATGTTTACAATGCTCCTTGTCCTGTTAAAGCTTTTGATTTGATATTGTTGGACATCATAACGAAGTTTGTACCCAACAAAGCTCTGAAATCTCGTTCACATGATAAAGCATGGTTTAATGAACGGTGTCACCAGGCTTATTGGGACAAACATGCTACTTACAATCTGTGATCTGCTAACCGTACTCGTCTTTGTTGGGAGAATTATGTTGCCATGCGAAACACAGCAACTAATGTCTATAAGGAAGCTAAATATGAATATAATGCTCCCTTGAAAGAAGTTCTCTCCAAGCCTCACAGCCGCATAAATGGTGGTCAACACTAAAAACATCTCTGTTTGGTCTTGAGTCTTCCATTCCTCCTTTAATGAAACCTGATGGTAGTGTTACGTATAGTCCGTTTGAGAAAGCTACCTTGTTAGCAGATTGTTTTACTTCAAAACAAAGTTTAAAAGATATTGACCTTCCTCCTTCATGTCACCCATTGCCATGCTTTAATTCATTTGTTCTCAGGTCCTCTGAAATCAAGTATCTGTTATCTGAACTTGATGAATATGGTGGAGTAGATCCTAATGGCTTGTTTCCTTTGATTTTAAAAAGACTAAATGGCCAATTATCTCCTAAATTAGCCGTAATCTTACGCCTTTTAGTTCGTAAAGGGTCATTTCCAGATTGCTGGCGCTTTGGTAATGTTACCCCTATTCCCAAGGGCCCACTACAGTCTTCTACTGAATATAGGCCCGTTTCAATTACACCAACTTTATCCAAGGTTTTTGAACGTTTGCTGGTCTAACGTCTTTCTGTACATTTGAGACCGTTTCTTCCAGGGCCTCGGCTGCAATGATGCACTGCTTATGTTGGTGTATGAAATGCAGTCTGCTTTAGATAAGGGTCATGAGTCAAGACTTGTCTTGCTGGTTTTTAATGCAGTTACAGTCTTTTGGTGTAGGTGATAAAGTTTTAAGTATTTCAACTGAATTTTTAACTGGTAGTTTTAGCTCGTATTCTTATGTATCTTCCGGGGTTCCTCAGGGTAGTGTTCTTGGCTCTTTGCTCTTTATCTAGTATACAAGCGATATGTGGTTTGGCATTACTAATAAAATGTTGGCATATGCTGATGATACTTCTCTCTATGCTGATATTCCTTCTCCGGCAACTAGGCAAATAGTAGCTGACAGTCTCACTATAGACCTGATGATTCAATCGTGGTGCTCTCGGTGGGGCATGAAATGAAATCCTACTAATTCGAAAGAAATTATTGTGAGTCGGTCCAAGTCTGCTGATTATTGGAGTCTTAATCATTTAGTTGGATAACTTGAAGCTCTTAGGTGTAACCTTTGATTCAAAGCTTACATTTGAATTGTATATTAGGAATATGGCCCGGGCAATTTCATCAAAATTAAGCATCATTCGCAAGTGCAAGAAGATCTATGAAAATGACAACATTACACGTAGGTGCTTCTTTTCTTTTATTCTGCCTCATTTTGAGCATTGTTCTTCTGTGTGGTTGTCTGCTGCAGACTCACACTTAAGACTGCTTGATCGTTCTTTTAATTCCATTAAATTTCTCCTGTCTGACTTAAATTTGGACATTGAGTTAATGGGGCTCTCAGTTTTATACAAGATTATAACCGATAATTCACATCTCGTCTCTAAGTTTTTACCTGATTTTTATCAGCCTGCAAGAATTACCAGAAGTACTATGACCCTCAGTTCAATAACATTTGATGCAAATCGATCGTCTACAAGTCAATTTTCGAGATGCTTTTTTACTGCTATTTGTAGACTTTGGAATAGATTGCCGTCAGAGATTGTAACTTCTTCGACCATAAATTT
>NW_020871108.1:67500-75000 GCF_003789085.1 Penaeus vannamei
TCTCTGTTATCTTTCTCTCACTCACTTTTCATGTCTTCCGTCAGCCTTTCCATTCTTCCAGACTGTGTTACTCTATTTAACCATATACTGCTTGTGACTTTGCACTCGTCAGAATCACCAACCTCGTACTCTTAATTAACACTACTAACAGGTATCTTACTCGTAGGCATATGTGTTCACTCTATCCTATGTTCAACTCTGTCAAATCACAATTCTCATACTCCAAGTGTGAGTGAAGAAGACGAGACCGATATGCCAGCTGTCTCAATTCACATAACCTCACCAATAACTTGATCTAGTTTAATACATACGGCCTCATGATATCACTCACCTATTGAGCGTGTATCCTTATTAACTATTTGCTAATATATATTCTTACAATACTAATACTTATCCTATATATAGCCGCTCACTTCTCCCCGTTATCCATAATCTTGCGGCCTTGCTCGTGAATAGTTAATGTAATTACGATAGTCTGCAGTCGATATAATCACTATGATTCACATAACCCTTACTACAAATTTACTCTATATCCCATAACTACACAGATAACCTGAGGTTATAAGTAGTGCATTATAGAGCACTAATTACAGTACTAATGTACAATTTTAAAGTATCGAGAGTGAGTGAGTGAGAGTGACCTATTATATTTGAGTGAAATATTAATTACTCTAGTGTACACCCAAATTACAACCACCTACAATCATAAAGTAGTAACTACTCACTAGCATTATGTGTATGTATTGTAGTGTGTATTAAGTATCTATGCTGTATTAATGTACCATACAGAGTAATATATATTAATATATATAACTTTAATATATTAATACATCTATAACTAGTATATATATAACTGGTGAAATTATTAATATCATTAAACAAATCAGATATAGTATTAATACTGTGATGATGAGTTATATTTATCTTCACGCTAACATCTAATATACACTCTTATGCTATCACCCCTATATATTGTTTAAATTATTAATGTATATTGTATATTCACGCTCTGCTGTATATATATAACTATATACATAATCATTCTCACGCTCATATATAATATGTCAAGTTAATAACGGTCACTCACAATGATCTCCTTATGTATCATCTTACATACATATCCTTTCATATAATCTATCTAAAAACCTCAGTACGCATAACATCCGATAACTACTTCAGTCACATAGACTTCCTTTTACTCCGATTTAAAATATATATACTAGCTAATCATCGATTATATATATGCATCTCCTATATATATGTATATATACAATAGATAACTAGGTATTAGGTTCAGTCTTATATGAGTACTACAGTAATATTCCCTAGGCATATCGCGCATATATCTCTACTAGCAACCTAATCCTCACACATTAGTGAGTCTCCAATCTTATTATCAACGCTATATATATATATATATACCCATGCCTCCTTGTACGTGATAATATTAGATCATCGAATACCGCCTAGTCCATGTGAGGACCTAGAAATCGAGGTCATACCTTTTTAGATAGTTGAATAATTTGATTTAGATATTTAAGCATAACTATACGAGTGTAATAAGGCTAATCACTACTATAACAAGTTAGATGCACAACGCGCGCGAAGATCGAGTGTCCAGCACTTGAACGGCATACATTTCCCATGCACACACACATGCACACACACACACACACACACACAACACGACATCGACCCATGGATCGTATGCGAGCGACCAAGCAACACTACATACTAAACAACACACAGCCACCAGCACACTACTTACACGGACACACAGTCTCATCCACCAGCACATATAGTCCCATTTATCAAGTATACCAGTAGAATTGATGTAGTATAAAATATGTATGTAGTTACTCGAGTCTGAGAATAAATAAATGCCGTTAATATTCCAATTGAGTTTGATTTGTTTCCTGGACCCAAGGAAGATATTATTCTGTGTAGAAATATAAATGATATTATATCAATCCGATATTATGTACTTAGATTAATACTATTTACTATCCCTCTTTTTCCTCCACGACACTCTGCTACTATCTACAACGTGGCCTACACACAGGCTATCACAGCACACGCACGACTGGCAATACTTCACACGACACACCAGTTGAACAAACGAGACATCACCACACTAGCGAGAACGGAGCACGACACGCAAGAATCTGCTGTTGACAAACACACACGACCCACACATCACACTAGACACACACGAAACGACAGCGAGCACACACAGCCAACAGGTTTATTATGGTGAGTGAGGATCAACCGTCATAGTTATGCTGTTGGTGAGAAGATATAAGCTAATAGTCAAGGTATACCGATGATCAAACGGATGAGTTAATTGACCTCAGTAGAAGGTGTTAGTACCTAACCTAAGTCTATATTATGAGCGACAGCTATCACAACATCTCATGACGCCACCACGAAAGGCTAATCCCACACACGACTACACACGACACGACACCTACCACCTACACTGAGTGACTAAACTAGTGTACTACTATACGATGAGTATACTATTTACCTTATCACTATATGGGCAATATCACTCGAGAGCCATCTACTGTGGTACCTTCCTATATATTTAGTCCACAGAATGATCTCTATATGAGTGTCTATCCTAGTGAGCAACGAGAAATACAGTAGTTCTCGCTTAGGTGGTTACTCACTACCCTTATTGAATGGAGTTTGCGGCTTAAAATATAATATACCCCATAGGTAGGGAGTTCCGTACCTATAGTGACAATGATGGCCTGATTTCATCATACAGCCCAGAACACACCCCGTCCCGCCCCCCCGACCAACATCGCACTACACACCGAGCCACACACCAGCAGCACACTACTTGCCACCAGCACACACATTCTGTCAAAAGCGTCTCTGTCGCCAAGAACACTATCTACATCACACACTTCACCACAATACACACACACAAATATGACACTACCACCAGCACTATCAAATCTTATACATACGCAACGTACACAAGAACACACAACACCACGAGCGCGTATCACATCACAAACATTATCATATTAATATATACACTATCATAACCTAAAACTGCGAAATTATCTCAGTTATTCTACCATCTTAATAAGTTATGAGTTGAATATAGTATATATATAGAATAACATATTACCATAGAAATTTCATACCTAATAGAAATGATAGCTATATAACTACTAGGGTATTAATAAAATAGTATCTGTTAATACTAGCTAATAATATAAAGTCATAAATTTGAAATTAAATTATGGACATATTGAAAATATCCATTTACCTCGTATCCCCATATTATTTAATAGTCTCTATATATTCGCGAACGATTTAAACTATTAAGTTTTAATGATTTATTTATATTCTAATATGCCCTATGACTGAAAATACAATAAGAACGCAGTATGCCGGCGTGTCGTATTCCGAATGTTGGTTGATGACTTTATAAAGACAAGAGATAGTTACAGGAACACTACTCTCATATATCCTATATACAGATTCAACGATAAAGAAAACAGTAGTTAATAGACATAAGAAGTGAATAATATAGTTATATCCATATACAATCAAAAGATAACGCGCACAACCTGGCAAGATGCGAGTTATTTATTAACTTTGTCTTTCTTACCACTGATCTGTCTATTTGATGATTAACAGCTTTGTAAGTTCATGTATACAATAGTTAATATAAGTTCAATACTTAATGTTTTAAATGTTCATGTATCGTTTTAAGTATATCAACAAACTATTCTATGTGATCGAGTAATATAAGTAATAGCATAATATACACGCCATCTAATATATCTATAGCCATTGGATTTCGCACGGAGAAGATATGTCGAACCGCGGCCAGCACACGCCACTATAAATGGAAAGAAGCTAGTCACTTGACTACCTACAGAGCACATGGAAAGAGGTAGACCGCAGACTAAAGCATAACGGATTAGTAAGCAACATGAATGGAGTAGCCATGATAATCACGACAAAACTAAACCTGTCATGTTACGTTAGTATAGTGCAACATAGTGGAAATAGGATAAGAACAGTGAGAATGTATACATTGAAGAAAAGAGCCTAAACCTGTGTCTGGTGAGAGTAAGAGAGAGTAATGATATAGCAAAATATAGAATATCGAAATAAGAAAATGTGCATAGTTATCTCTAGTGATCAATGAAAAAAAGAAAGTCTGTAGTATCGTCGTTAGACTGAATGAATAATTACATAGTGACCAATAGACGCGTAGGATGATGTACGAAAATAGGTCAATGGTAGCATGCCATGTGATGGACAGAGTGAAGCCATTGACAGTGGTTAAATGGATGAATTGTGCCTAATAAGAAAAAATATTAATTAGAGAAATGATGAATTAGATTGAATATAACAAATAAGAATATAATCAATAACGAAAAAATGAGCCGAATACAATATAATTGTATGATACAATATATAACAAAAAAAGCACGCCCAAAATTCGTCACAACAGCACGGACGTAAAATCAGAACAGCTCCCATATGGTGCCAATGTAATGGAACAGCGAAGAATTAATATAAGCAGCACTGACCAAAGAGTAGATGGTGTACAGATAGGTATATTTCAGCAATACAGGGCGCTGTGAATAGCAAAGAAGTCCTTGGAGTAAAAAACGGACGAGCTTCCATATGTATGGGGTACCATAACAGTAATATAAATAGAGTCAGTAGTGAGATATCAAAGAGGCTGTTGGGTCAGCCAATGAGACACAGGGACTGCCATGATAATAGTGGACCAATAATAGTGAGGAACGGTCCTGAGATGATATATAAGGCGTCAGCCCTCAGAGAATGACCCGTGAAAGAAGCGTGTATATATAGTATATATATATATATCTTGATTGGCAACAGAGTATATATATCTGTATGTATATATATGCATATACATATATGTATGTGTGTATATATGTATATATATATACATATACACATACGGTGTACACAACACTCACACGCACACACACACACACACACACACACACACACACACACACACCACACACACACACACACACACAATATATATATATATATATATATATATATATATATATATATATATATATTATTATATATATATATATTATATATATATATATATATATATATATATATATATATCATTACATGCCAGTCCATCTCCGCCTTGCTTCTTGTGTGCTAGACTCCTCCATCGCATCTTCTGTTCCCCTAACCATCGCTCTGCTGATCCTGCTCTTCTCTCTTCACACCCATCGTAAGATCCTCACATCGGTCTTTTCCGCTCTTCTCACTGGCTTTCTTCACGGAACTCATGGACACGTAAACACCCAAAAGGTAATTGCTGGTCTTGCAACAGCCCTACAGCTACACAGAAAGAAATCGGCAGAAAATCATGCGAAACATTCCGACACAGGCAACGATACTTCCAGATATTTCTTTCTTCTCACTCTTCTCTGCGGATAGGGAGGATCTCAGGTATTTAAAAGCATCCACCCTTTTCAGTTCCACATTCCACATTCATCCATTCTACTGCTTCCCCGTCTTCTGTTTCTGATCTGTACACATCAAAAAATCAGTCTTTGTTCTGCTTATTTCCCCTCTCTTTGTTTTCCAGTGCCGTTCTCCATTCTTCCAGACTGTGTTTTATCTCGTCTTTTGACTTCCCAGACCCACGACATCGTTATACATCACGGCCTACGGTGTCCCCTCTATTTCACTCTGTCAACACATCAAATACAATGTTGAAGAAGACGAGGACCTGATGCAGCTCCACTCCAACTCCAAAACTGTCTGTTACATCTGCACTCCTCACTCGCGTCTTGACATTGCAATACATTTCTTCAATCAATACTACATGCTTTTCCTGAGCTCCTGTCTTGGAATACAACCATAGGCCTTTTCCAAAAGTATGAATTCCGAGTGAAGCTTTTTGCTTCTATTTATACTTCGCAATCTATCTCAGTATGAACACTTAGGTTGGTGTTAAGCACATACACATGTACATTTACATACATGCACACATACAAATGTGTGTATGTGTGTGTGTAATTTAATGTATATATACACATACACACTCACACATGGACATACACACACATATGTGTATATATATATGCATGTATATGTACATACAGAGAAATATATATACATACATAGTATATTTACATATATTTGTATGTATGTATGTATGTATACATATATATTTATCTATATAAGAGCATATACATATATGTGTGGACATAGGTATTTATGTTTATACACACGTTAAATGTGGGTGTAAGCATTACCACGCACAGTATTTTGCAAAGTGCTGCTGGAAGATGAAAAGTGTCAGGAACCTTGAGGTTATTTCCGGCGGTGACCTGGTGGTTGGCAGAGTATATAAACAAGCAGGTCTTCGGAGTCTCGGTAGTCCATTTACAGGCAGGATGATGGTAAGAAATGGGTGTTACGTCGAGAAATGCGTTATTCATTGAGCTCTTGCCTTTGTTCTGGGACCAAGGGAAGAAATTCTCAGTGTAGAAAAAATGTTTATACATCTATATATGTATCTCCTCTTATTTTATTTTTTTTTTTTCCACCAGAAATTCTTTGCTATCTTCGTAGTGGCGGTCGCGGTGCAACATGCATCTGGTGAAGGAGGATTTGGCCATGGAGGAGGACACGGGGTTGCTGTTGGAGGAGGCCATTTACTTGGAGGAGGAGGCCACGGTCTTGGAGGAGGACACGGAGTTGCTGTTGGAGGAGGAGGACATGTCAGGGGCGGTCACGGAGGTTATGGCGGAGGTGTAGCCACAGGCTTCAGCGTGTTCAACCTCGGAGCCCCACTGGGAGGCTACGGCGCGAGTGGCTCCTCCTTGGGGCACGGTGGTCTTACCGGCGTCTCCTCCTTGGGGCACGGAGGCCTCGCTGGTGGCTCCTCCTTGGGACACAGAGGCCTCGCTGGTGGCTCCTCCTTGGGGCACGGAGGTCTCGCTGGTGGCTCCTTGGGGCACGTAGGTCTCGCTGGTGGCTCCTCCTTGGGGCACGGAGGTCTCGCTGGTGGCTCCTTGGGGCACGGAGGTCTCGCTGGTGGCTCCTCCTTGGGAGTTGGCGGCCTTAGCCATGGGGGCGTCTTGGCCAGTGGCGTTCACGGCGGCGGCCTCGGGGGGCCAGTCGTCGGTCCCCACGGGGACTCTTACGGGGTTCTGTAAGGTCGATTGCAAGATCTCTGTTTCCCATACATGATCGTTATTTATTCGAGTGGAAGATGCAACCTGGAGTCTTACTTATCTAATAAACAACACCTAACTGCGAATTTATTTATTTCACGATATTCTGAGCAACGTTTCCATAGATATTTCGACTAAAATACATAAAAAAGCGAATTTTTGCTCATAAAAGAACTCACCAGCGTTTATCTGAAATGTTCGGTTCAATGAATTTGCGTGAGGAAAATTCAAACCCGCATTTCAATGAGCTAAAACCCGTTCTGGCAGGAATGCT
>NW_020871108.1:97500-102500 GCF_003789085.1 Penaeus vannamei
TGAGGAGGAAGAACCAATGCGTAACCCTGAACACAACAACAGGACGAGATTTCCTGGTGAGAAGCTACAGGGAGAGCTGTACGTCTGAACACTTAATGCTAAAAAAGATTGCTTAACTTCGCAATAACTTTTATTCTAAGGTCAAAGTCATCATAAAAGGATTCACCCTTTTCTTTGAAGGATATATAATAGGCCCTCAAAGTATGTCTTTTCATAACGATGGAAGAGTCAGGTGACTGACATAAGCGAAGCGATTTCATTGCAAAATCCTACGTCTAGGAATAATAACATGTTTATCTATTCATCTGAGTGCTTGTGTGTGCGCGTTGATACACACATATGTGTATACATATACATATATCTATCTATCTATCTATCTATCTACCTATTTATATATATATATATATATATATATATATATATATATATATATATATATTATATATGTATGTATGTATGTATGTATGTATGCATGTATGTATGTGTGTGTGTGTGTGTTTGTGACTGTGTATATCAGTATGCATCTATATATGCGTGTATATGGGTGTGCATGTATACATATATAGATACATATATAAAATGAATAAATGCACACACACACACACACACACACACACACACCACACCACACACACACACACACACACACACACACACACACACACATATATATATATATATATATTATAATATATTATATATATATATATAATATATATATATATATATATGTATGTATGTATATATAAGTTCTCCCACGATCTTCGCCCCGGCCGAAGGACTCTGGCACTCCAGCGACGGAGCCAAGATCCTGAAGATCCTGAGGAGCCACCGCGTCTAAGGAGCCTTTCCCTTAATCTGCGGGTGGATGGGGTTAGGCCGTAACCTTCTTCCCTGAACTACAATAGACCCCGAAGACAAGAACCCCTTTATTAGCGACCCTAAGAGCTTCCTCCTGACGCATCCTCAGTAAGTGAAGGCAGTGGGAGAGGCGAGGGTGCAGAGGTACGTTGACAGGGATAAGGACGCGTCCGTTTCTAATATCCAGGCAAGTGACACACGAAGGTCTACCCCGTAGATCTACTACGAGGCAGACTTTCATATATATATATATATATATATATATATATATATATATATATATATATATATATATATATATATATATATATATATGCCTCGTAATCTACCCCGTAGCTCTACTACGGGGTAGATTACGAGGTAACTCTTATGTGGTAGAACTTTAAGCACAAGGTAACTCTCTGTAAGTTTAGAAAAGCTTCACAGAAAAGGAAAATACTTAAGGCTTCCAAATTGCGCATAAGCTTCTGGAACACAGAAGTGGCAAATCTGGAAATGGCATGAACGGATAAAAAAAACTTAAAGCGATGGTAGCTTAAATATGAATATGCTGCAAGAAGACTTAAGCTGGGTGTATTGGTAAGATGCAATTATTTAGAAAGAAATTAAGCTTCGGTGTTTTTGCATTTGATGAAAATTAAAGTTTCGCCGTGAGACGCTGATCATCTCTTATGTAAGAAAGAAACGATGCTATATCTAAACAAACGTTGCACAAAGAAATGATAAAAGAAACTTGGATTATTGTTATGATCACACAGACCTTTAAAGAAAAATTGAAAAAAGAGGTGATGAGAGAGAAGGACCCCGGAGGAAATGGGGGAAAATAACATTTGCTACAATGGAACAATATAACAATTAGTATTTGTAAGGAAATACTAAAGAGGTTAATCTGAATAAAATTGGCTTCCGTTACCCATACCTAAATGCCTCGAAGATGGCAAAATAAAAGTTTCGCCATAATTACGAGGGTACATAATACAAGAGTATGTATACGAATGTTCTTATTACTATTATTATATTATATTATTATCTATTAGAAATGATAGCTTCTGATAATAGTTTCAAGAATCAAATCAAAGGTTCGAGAGGTATGAGCGATCACCTCAGTTATAAACTGACGGAATAAATACAAAAGATAAAGAAAAAGACAAAAAAAAAAAGAGAAAACCGGAAGCTGGCCATGCGAACCACGTGGGCTGGCCATCGCAGCTGTGCTCTCGGAGTCATGGCCTTCGCGTTGACGAATCGGAAGGTCGGTTGGGGAGAGACTCAGGCTGCCTCCTGCGCTTCTGGCTAGTATCTATCTATCTATATCTGTATGTGTGTGTGTGTGTGTGTGTGTGTGTGTGTGTGTGTGTGTGTGTGTGTGTGTGTGTGTGTGTGTGTATGTGTATATATATATATATATATATATATATTATATATATATATATATATATATATATATATATATATATATATTATTATATATAATTTCACACCGGTAGTATGTATGTATACATATATTGTGTGTTTATATGAATGTTTACCTAGAAAGACCAGTACAGTGAAATGGCTTGTTCTTGGCGGCACGTCATCTGAAACAGCTTTTCATTTTCAATGGAATTTGTTGTGTCAATTTCTGCCAAGTTCAGACGCCATGAACTTGAACATAGTGAGTAGAACAAAAATACTCTTGTACTTCGAACTGACTTCATTCCGGAATTTCTTCATTTTCTCTCCTCTCTCTTTCTTCTCTCATCCCCATCTCCCGTTTTTATTTCAGTGGTTCCTTCTCACCTTTCTTCTTCGCTTCGTCACTGAGTATGTGGGGTTGCAGGTTGCCATTGCAGGCTTCTCTGTCGTGGACCGTCACTGCAATGTCATTGTTGCCAAGACATGTTGCCTTTTGTTGCAGAAAGCACTTTCTTGCCACCTCTGCTCCTTATTCCTTCTCGATCTTTATGTAATTTGTCGGCTTTCACCCTGGAGAGCCCTAACGTGAAAATCTAAAAGAAAAGAAAAGTATAAAATATCAATGTGCATCAATATCAAGGGATGATAAAGATGAGGATGATAGCGGTTAATTAATATATATATATTATTATATATATTATTATGATCATAACGATGATGATTACATTAGCGATGATGTGATGAGAGTGAAAATTATGATGACCATGATAATAGAAAGAAAACGATGATGATAGTAATAGTAACAATGATAATAGTAAAGACAATAACAATAATGATGAAAATAATAACAATAATGATGAAAATAATAACAATAATGATAACAATGATAACAATAATGATGGTGATCATATTAACAATAATGATAATAGTAATAATAATGATAATATAATAATGATGATAATAACAATAATAATAATAGTAATAATGATAATGATAGTAATAATAATGATAACAACACAAATGATGATAATGGCAATGATAATAATGATAATGATAATAAAAATGAACATCATGATAATCATAATAATATAGTGATAGTACTAGTGAGGATGATGATAATGATGATAATAGTGATAACAATAATGATAATGATAACAATAATAAGGATTATAGTAATAATAATAAGGGTAGAAATGATAATGTGAGTGATAATAATTATAATGTATAGTATAGTCCATGCTAACAATAACAGCGAATATGATTATAATGATGACAGCAATAATACTAATAGTTATGATAATAGTAATGATAATGATAACAATGGCGATGCTGATATTATGATGATGATGATGATGATGATGATGACAATAATGATAATGATAACAACAATTATAATAGAAATGGTAATGATAATAACACTAATGATACAATGCCCCAGCATCTGTCCCTGCCACAAATCATTAGAGGAATACCAGTGACGGCTGTAATCATTACAAAGGTACAACAGACTGGACCACATGCAACGGCAGCCGAGGCACTTCCCTGACATTCTCTCGCCCCGCAGGAGAGCAACCAAGAGTAAAAGCGAGTGATTCTGACGCCCAAGCAGTTCGTTCCAAAAATGAAGCAAAGGCTTTTCCTCGTAATAGCGTCTGATCGGTAAATTGGTGAAGCAGCAGACCTTGACGCAAGGTGTTTGTGTTTTGTGAGGGTCAAAGATGAGTAAGATGATAATGTTTATGATAATGACAATGATGATAATGTTAATAGTAATACTGATAAAAAAGATAACAATGATAATAATGATGACAATAACAATAATGATAAAAATAAGGATAACGATAATGTTAATGATAATGATCATGATGAAAAGGATAATGATAAAAATATAAAACTGATAATGATAATAATAATAATAACAATAATAATGATATTAATAACAAGAAAATAATGATAACAATAGTAATAATGATAATGGGAACATTGATAATAATAATAATAATGATAATGATAACATTGATAGCATTAATAATAATGATAAATATAATGATAATTATGAAATATGAAATACCACCCTCGACATGAAATACTAACTCTTTCCTATTTTTTGTGTTTCTTTGTCTTCATCTCTCTCTCTCTCTCTCTCTCTCTCTCTCTCTCTCTCTCTCTCTCTCTCTCTCTCTCTCTCTCTCTCTCTCTCTCTCTCTCTCTCTCTCTCTCTCTTTATCTTTTTTGCGAGTTCTGATCTACGAGAGCAAAGAACTGGGCGACCCGCTTCGCGTCTGCGACCAAACGTCCTTCTGAATTTCCAAGCGAGACCCTTCTCTGCAGCAGCAGCGTAGTGACGCCCAAGTAACTTTTTCTTCTTTTTCTTCTGCCTCTTTTTCTTTCCATTTTCACTTCTTCGTCTTTTTTTCTCTCTCGTTTCCTTGTTCCTTCTCTTTGCCCCGAAACAGGAGAAAGTTTTGTTTGTACAGGGAAGCGGACGTGAAATGAGAGTACGCTTGCATGAAAAGAGCGAGACTGAAAGGGAACAGGTTTCCTATTACGTTCGTGTTAGAAAACACGAGTTTATGTTAATACACATAACATTCAATTTTGCATTTAGTATTTATGTATGTATATCTATAACTATTTATCTACCCAGTTATTTACAATATATATATAATATATAATATAATATATATATATATATATATATATATATATATATATATATATATATATAGAGAGAGAGAGAGAGA
>NW_020871108.1:112500-117500 GCF_003789085.1 Penaeus vannamei
TAAAGAGACACTTCACACCTTGTAACATGACGGGCAGAACATCGTAACAACATAGTGCGATGTGATATATCTGAAGTAGCTCCTGAGACCAATCATGAAAAGGAGATTAAGAAAAGTAATGCAGAATCGTATAGTTATTCAATGTAATACAGAATTTGGGATCAGTCCAAGATCAGTGGAAATGGTCATAAAAAATATATATGTTAATCCACAGGTTCATATATGCAAGTCCAAAGGTAAGGCGGTCATTAAAAAAAAAAAAAAAAAAAAAATGCAGCAAATCGTCTCTTGTGTAACACCTTTCGAATTACGAAACTATAACGAAAAAAAAAACGTCGAAAAAAATAAAACACAAAATATTTACAAGACATATCACTGCCAAACAATAATACATTATATATTGTTTAAACAGCATTCAAATTCTTATAAAATCAATACTGATGATTCCTTTAAATTGTGTTCAACGATTTCAAAACAGATCCATTTCACTCGCCAAAACGTGTTTCCGCTCACACGAGAGCAAGTTTGGGCGTTTGACCGCTTGCACTTGCCATGAATAGGTCGACTTAAGCAAGTTGAAATTATGCTTCGTCATCTGAAAGTTAAACATTCAAGGGATTTGTTCCTGTGATATTAAAACAAATGAAAAACTGACGTGGGATCTCGATAAAAAAAAATGCAGTGTGTGACACACATTAGATAATAATCATTCTCTCTCTCTCTCTCTCTCTCTCTCTCTTCTCTCTTCTCTCTTTCTCTCTCTCTCTCTCTCTCTCTCTCTCTCTCTTCTCTCTCTCTTTCTTTTCTCTCTCTCTCTCTCTCTCTCTCTCTCTCTCTCTCTCTCTCTCTCTCTCTCTCTCTCTCTCTCTCTCTCTCTCTCTCTCTCTCTCTCTCTCTCTCTCTCTCTCTCTCTCTCTCTCTCTAGCGGTAAGGTGCTGGTCTAGCAATCTTGCGGACCTGCGTTCAATCCCACGCCCGGCCAGTGAGTGGTAACCCCGGCCACTCCTTGCACACAAGGGGAGATTTGGGCAAAATAAAACAGACAGTATGTCACAGCAAAGAATATCCATTGTAACAAATGGAATTAGAACTAAATCTTTAATCTTAAATCTTTAAATCTTTAAATCTTTAAAAATCTCTCTCTCTCTCTCTCTCTCTCTCTCTCTCTCTCTCTCTCTCTCTCTCTCTCTCTCTCTCTCTCTCTCTCTCTCTCTCTCTCTCTCTCTCCTCTCTCTCTCTCTCTCTCTCTCTCTCTCTCTCTCTCTCTCTCTCTCTCTCTCTCTCTCTCTCTCTCTCTCTCTCTCTCTCTCTTCTCTCTCTCTCTCTCTCTCTCTCTCTCTCTCTCTCTCTCTCTCTCTCTCTTTCTCTCTTTCTCTTTCTCTTTCTCTCTCTTCTCTCTCTCTCTCTTCTCTCTCTCTCTCTCTCTCTCTCTCTCTCTCCTATCTCCCTTTTTCTCGCTCTCTCTCTCTATTTCCCCTCCCCCCCTCTCTCTCCTCTCTATGTCAGTCTCTTCTTCCACCTTCCTTCCCTTTCTCTCTCTTACTCTCTGTCTGTCTGTCAATCTTTCTTCTGCCTTCGTCTTCTATCCTCTCTCTCTTCTTTCCTCCCTCTCCCTCTCCCTCTCTCTCTCTTTCTCTTTCCTCTCCCTCATCCTCCCTTTCTCCTTTACTTTCTCCCACTCTACTTGCACGATATTTCCCTCTGCCTTCTATTTATCGTTTCTTATTCTCCCCTTTCACTCGCTTTTCTCTCACTCTCTTTCTCTTTCTTCCTTTCTCATTTCTTTTCTCACCTTTTCTATTCATCCTCCTCCTTTCCTTTTCTCATTAAGTCCATCTCTTGATATTTTGAAAAGTGTATGTATGGAATTTCACTAATGTTCGCTGAAGGATTCACGCAAGTTATGTAAATGTTAAGGTTTCAGATAATATGACAACGATGGGTAGGTTATGGAGAAGACACTATGTTCGGTTCACAAATTCGTTTCGGTTTTAATACAAAGTGTTGAGTGAATTTGTCTATAGACAAGGGAGGACAGGCTTAGGAACAATAAGAAGAGATAACATTTCCCTCCTTTTATTAAGTCGTGTTTTTATCATTATTTTATTTATTTATTTATTTATTATTATTATTGTTGCTGTAACATTAGCTTTTACTTTATCATATACACACCATTGTAGTTAAAGAATATACAAATATTTAAAAAAAAATAATGATAGCCATAGCGGGTAACCATACTTTCAGAAGTTCGAAGGTCTCGTCACGAATAAAATTTCTTACCATAATGGTAATTTCCTTGACTGATTTGAGGTACCCAGAGGCAACACAGACTCTGGGTACTTAAGCTTTGGGTAAAATATCACTTTCCTGTGATATTGTGTAGGGAATAATGTACCTGTGGTACATTATTCTCTACACAATTTTATTTATAACATTATACATAGTACGTGTTTTCTGTATATGCTTTGTCAGGCATAAGGATAAGGATGGCATGAGTCTATCGTCACGACCGTCACCTGTGGGAACTCCTTTCCCCAACTCTCCTTTGAGTGCAGTGAATTAGAGCAGTATGGATATCCTGCATAACTGGCATCGTAGGCGTTTTCAGTCATAACCGATGATTTTTTTCTGGACTGGGAAGTCTCTTTAATAAGGTACTTGCCCCTTTCTTTTCTGGTGTAACAACTCGCCACATGCAAGTATTCTCGTTCCCTCTAGATCTGAAGAAGCAGAGTGTTCAGTGTGTGAAATATTGTGTTTGGAAGATTAAAATATCACTGGGAGAGTTACAATATCATATGCCTTTACACCCTGTAGTGTCGCACGTAACACACTTTAGAATCATCGTTCATTTTATGATTGCAAACGTTCGCTATGTGCCTATACCTTGGGCAATAGAACCAATACAGGATATACTACTCCATCTTTACTAACTCCAGTAAGACATGTAGTCAGACGTCAAGAATAGGTTCTTCCTCGCCATAACTCTTCTTCTTCAAGTGTTATACTGTCATTACCTTAAAGTTCGAGCGTTCCTCTAAAAAATACCCATGAGAATATTACATTTTGTCCGGGAATAGACAATTCTCTTTCGTGGATACTTCCACTTAACTGCTACCTGCCTCATTAGCACTGATTCAAGGTTTGCGTTGGCAGGTCTCAACAATCATTACTGGTGATGATCTTTACCAGAAGAAACGCTTGAAATTATATATTCTAGTATTAAGAATGTTCCAAATATTGTTCTAATTATTGTTATTATTGTTATTATTATGATTATTATTATTATTGTTGTTTTGTTGTTGTTGTTGTTGTTATTGTTATTATTAGTAGTATCATTATCATCATCATTATTATTAAGAATATATCGTTATTGTTATCATAATAATGATAATGAAAATTATTATTATCATTAGCAATATCATTATTATCATTTTCATTATCATTGTTATCATTATTATCAATAATATTATCATTAACATTATTATTATTGTTTTTATTGCTACGGGACCATTGGAAATTCCATGTAACAACACATGATAGTGACATTAATGATGATAATAATGATACTCATGATAATGATAATATTGTCTTCTCCTTCTGCTTTCCCCTTTCCCGTTCTGCCACTCCTTCTCACTCCCAAATCTTCCTTTAATTCACTCCTCCCCTGCCACTTCAAGCCCTAAGTCTGCTCCCCCCCCCTTCCCTTCTCTTCGTCCTTAAACCCCCACTTCCTTCCCTCCTTTTCCCTCCCCTCCCCCTCCCTTTCCCCCTCCCTTTCCTTTTCCCGCTTATTCTCTCAGTTCCTTCTCCCTTTCCCCTTACACATGTGGGATACACGTGATTCCGTCGACCTTTTATCACCACATTTTACACCAAAATGAATTTGACTTCAGAGTCCGCATTCCTATGGACTTTGTTATCATCATGGTCATCGTTATTACTGATTGCATCATCATCCGCATCTTCATCATTCATATTATCATTATCATCATTCTTGAATTAGACAAGTTCCTGCAATGAAGTACTTGAATCTTCAGTTTGCGCACATCTATTATTTTTTCACGATCATACATACACACACACACACACACACACACACACACACACACACACACACACACACACACACACACACACACACACAGATATATATATATATATATATATATATATATATATATATATATATATATATGAAAGATGGAATAATGCATTACCGCATTTTTATCATGAACATTATAACATTATGGGAGGGTGCTTCATGCGCAGGGTGGTGTGAAGCGATGGAGTGGTAGTCTAGTTAGTGTTAAGAGCTTTTGCATGCCTTCTCGCTTACAGCTGCCACCGCTGGCTAGCCTCGTGCGAAAAAGGGAGCAGCTCTACTTAAGCTTCCCCCTGCCAGTGCATAGCTTCTCCATCATCGAGACTCCCTGCAGTGCCTCCTCGTGGCCTCCCATGGAAACTGGGTACCTTGCGGTTCCAGGCTTAACTGTGGGGGATCTCGGAG
This sequence comes from Penaeus vannamei, assembly GCF_003789085.1. NCBI lineage: Eukaryota > Metazoa > Arthropoda > Malacostraca > Decapoda > Penaeidae > Penaeus > Penaeus vannamei. The sequence goes on from NW_020871108.1 coordinate 117,011, forward strand.
CAGCAGGAGGCCCCAGAGGTTCAGGGTCATGGCCCACCGGCGTGTGGACACGCCCTGGCCCTGTACCAACTCCTGCCCCCAAGCCCCCTGGGGTTAATGGGAGGCTCGGGGGAGGTGGGCCTTGCCAGTCCTCCTCCCCCCAGATATAACCAATCGGCAGTGTTCCAAATAATGGAAAGGCTGGGAGGAGGGGAAAAGTCCCTCCCACCCAGCAAGTGAGGCGGACTGTGGGCCCTGCTGGGAGGGCGACTGCTGGAGCGCAGGCTGGGAACGGGAACTACTCGTCTCGCCTGCGCTCTGGTGACCGCCAGCCCAGAGTGAAGCTTGTGGGGGAAAGCCCTCGGGAACCCCACAGGTGGATGATGGGGCATGCAGCCCGCCACCCCCTTTTATATGGGGCAGCGTCGGTGGGGGTGGCAGAGGTGGCATCCACCTGGAGTGACTGCCAGAGGCTGAACCCCAGGCGGGAAGTCAGGGTGGGGGCTTGGAA
>NW_020871108.1:127500-140000 GCF_003789085.1 Penaeus vannamei
GTGTGTGTGTGCGTACATATATATACATTATATACATATATATACATATGTATATGTATTTATGTATACATATACATGTATACATACATATATACATACAATCATATATGTATACATACACACACACACACACACACACACATACACACACACACACACACAAACACACATACGCACAAACACACATTCACACACACACACACACACACACACACACACACACACACACACACACACACACACACACACACACACACACACACACACACACACACACACACACACGTAGGCACGCATATAACAATAATAATGTTAATGACAATAATAATACTAATGTCAAAAATGATAATAATAATCATATAAGAACAATAGTAATACTAATAATGATAATACTAATAGTTGTAATAATAAAATCGTAGCAATAATAATAGAAGCAGTAATCACAATATTCATAATAAAAAGATTAATAAACAGTGACAATATTAACATCAATTAAAGACAGCAGTTCAGTGATCGGAACTAAAAATGAATGGACACATTCAAAGTAACTACTGAGGAATGATTCATTTGCTAATTACACTGAAGCGGTTGGGGTATTTTTAACAGTAATATGGAAGGCTCTTAATAGTGTGGTTATAGGAGTATTAGAGTCATTATCACGTGACCTCCGACGGTTCGGCAAAAACCGATAATCCGTGCTGCAGGTCCTGAAACAAAAAGTGCTGAAGAATGTTGATGGCAGTAAATTTCGATAAAACAATGATATTGTATACTAGATTTTAAAAAAAACCAAATATGTGGAAACACAAGTATTGAAGTGTTAGCAGATAAGAATAAGACTTGGTCAATCATTCTTGGGCGATTTGCCAGTTCTCTCTTTCTCACTCACTCACTCTCTCTCTCTCTCTCTCTCTCTCTCTCTCTCTCTCTCTCTCTCTCTCTCTCTCTCTCTCTCTCTCTCTCTCTCTCTCTCTCTCTCTCTCTCTCTCTCTCTCTCTCTCTCTCTCTGAGATTAAACAGTCACAGTTTAAAGAGCAAAAGGAGAGTGAGTTAAAAAAGCAAATGCGATAAAGTGGATCTTTGATATGAGTTGATTTTTATAATGCATTCGTAAATTATACACCTTAGAATATAAGGCTGTACTCCAATGCAAAATTTGAATAAAGCCTAAGTACTAGATCAAAGAACTAATCATTAAGGCAATGGAATTCGAAATGAACGGTTCTGATATCCGTATTAACAAGTTATTTTACAGAGTTCTTGACACTTCATATCCTGCGCGAATATGCATATCTATTAAAATCCATTCATTGAAGTAGGCATAAAAGATAAGGGCAATACACATCAGTAGACATTTTCTAAATACATCTCTTAGCATCAGCAGACGCGTAGATTTTAATCTAAACATCGACAGACGCAGTGACATTAATCTAAGTCTTAGTAAAGGCAGTAACATCAACCAAAGTATCAAAAGTATCAACAGGCATTGTGGCTTTAATCTGTGTTTAAGAAGACGCGGAGACATTGATCTGAGAATCAACAGAGACTGTGATGTTCATCCAAGCATCAGCACGCGCGGCGATATTTGTGCAATTATTTGCAGTCATGACAAAATTCATCCAACTATCATTAGACGTTGTTTGCATTAAACGAGGTATCAGTCGATGCTGTGCCAATGACATTGATCAAACCATGGGTAGACGCGATAACATTCATCTTGGTATCAGCGGCTTCTGGGGTATTAATCTAAATTTCAGGAAATTTGTTGTTAGATTTTTTTTCTGCGGGATGACCTGTATCCGTCAATCGTTAGATATGAACTAAGGGAATACATCAAGCTATTAAAATTTTCAGATACGAATAAAATGTAAGAATCGAAAGACGAATACCGGCAGTCATAAGAAAGAACAGAACATTTTTGCTAGACGAAAACACATATTCATTTGTAATAATAATTATTATTATTATAGTGATGATAATAAATAAGTGAATGAATAGTGCCACGGTGTATAACAGAAAATACGGCACCATTATTTCTATTAAAAGACTGACCTTGTGATCGAGGTGCGGTTATTTTGAGCACCCAACCTGACCTTTCTATCGGGATGGAAAGTGCTTCGTATAAAGCCGATTCCCAAGAGCCGACGGGATCCAGACCTTTCCCAGCATGGTACGTGGTCACTCCTGAGACACCGGGTTGCTGGTTGTACTTTTAAACTTCGATAAATGAATTAATAAATTATCATATATGTATATTAAGTTAGAATATCAATTTGGAAAGGCATTTGATTGGAAAAAAGTTTAGTTTGTTCTGACAAATTCGTTTTCAGAATCCGCTTAAGCTGAGCCTCTGCCTGGCCCTCCTGGCCGCCGGCGCTGCCGCAGACACTCGCTCCCACGCCCATGGAGGATTCGTAGGACACGCAGGACCCTCCCTCGGAGTGGCCCATGGACACGGCGGTTCCCTTGTGTCTGGACACGGCGTCTCGCACGGAGGATCCTTTGGGCGTGGAGTGGGCGGCCACGGAGGGCCGGTGGTCGTAGGACACAGCGTGTCCAGCGGTCCCGTCTACGGCGGCGGCCATGGCGTCTCCGTCAGCGGAGGCCATGGCCTCAGTTCTCACGGAGGACTTCGTCCTAGCATTGGACACAGCAGCGTTTCAAGCGCCAACTTCCACGGCAGCTCCTTTGGCGGACACGGCGTGCACGGAGGCTCGCTCTCGCGCCCTCACATCGTATCACGCCCACACGTTGCCTCACGCCCACATGTCGTCTCACGCCCACACACTAGCTTCTCCACAGGCTTCAGCAGCGGCCACGGAGGCGTCGTTGGGCATCATGGCGCTCCTAGCTATGGAAGGCACTGAATGCAGCGAAGACAAACTTTCCCCTAATATATGAAAATAAATGTCTACATCTGATTCTTGTTCTACACTTAACCCTTTATTGGTTAAAGGATGTCACTGACAGCTGTCATAAAACGGGATGTTTCCTAGCATTCCCTTCCCTCAAGTGCATTACGTTTTTTATGCAAAAGATTAGTGGACTTATCAATCAGTCATGCCATGCTTTGCGCATATAAATGCTATGCGAATATCATGCATATAAATGCTTCATCTCACGCCTACACACCAGCTTTTCCACAGACTTCAGCAGCGCCCACGGAGGCGTCGTTGGACAACATGGCGCTCCTGTTAGATTTTTTTTTATGAAGTCAAAAGTCCAAAAATGTTCTTCCTTCCATTATCATATTTTCCTTTGAAAGATATGGTGCTATCGATAAAAGGGCCTTGCGGTTTCTAAAAAGCTATGTCATAATATCGTGCTTCAGGAAAATATTATGTACACACGCACAAACACTTACATATATAGGTATGTATATATATATATATATATATATATATATATATATATATATATATATATATATATATATATATATATATATTATATATATATATATATATATATATATATATGTGTGTGTGTGTGTGTGTGTGTGTGTGTGTGTGTGTGTGTGTGTGTGTGTGTATACATATATATACATGTATATGTGTATATGTATTATATTTATAAATTATATATATATATATATATATATATAATATATATATATATATATATATATATATATATATATACTTTCTCTCTGGTTGTGTGTTTACAAACACATACACATTATGCGCATGGAATCTAACGGCTGGAAATTTCGCCGGCATCGAAAACTGCTCAGTGGCCAAGTTACACACTGTATTGGTCTAGTGTTAATGATTACTGAAAGAAAACAAGACGCTGTTACCCATCACTGCAATGGACTTTAACCTCACCTAAAAAGATGAGTGATCTTTATATGAAAAAATAAGTACTTTAGACAGATTTTGGAGTTGTTGTTTCCCAATCCTTGAATTATGGTCCTGATAAAAATATACATGCAACTTTTGTAATGATCATTACGCTTATCACAATAACAAAAACAATGATTAGGGCAAGGATGAAAGGGATACAACTACGAATCATTTCTGATAAAGCCAGCATATACTGCAATCAAAAGATGCTGAGATTTCATAATCAAAAAGATAACAAAGATGATACTACTAAGAATCACAATAGCAATAACTACAACCATAATGATAATGATAATTATGATAAAAGTAACAATGATCAGGGTAAAGATGATAATAGAAATGATAATGATAATAAAGCATTAAAAATACCAATAAAACTAAGTAACAACATTAATAAGCAATATAATGATAACTATAATCCCCAGCAGTAGTATGAAAAACAACAGTAATGATAATGATAATCATATTGATTATAATGATGACAATAATAATGATAATAATAATAGTAATAATGATAATGAGAATAAAGAATAGTAGTATTAATGATAACAATAATGATAATGATGATAACAAGAATAATGATCATGATTGTAACAAGGATAATGATTATGGAATAATAAAAGTGAAGATCATAAAAGTAATGATGTTACTGATAAAGATAATAATAATGATAATAATAATAATGATGATAATGATAATAATAATAATAACCATAATAACAATACCAATGATAATAATGATGATAATAATAGTGATAATGATGTTAGTATTACTGATAATGATGATATTAATATTGATAATAGTAAAAATAATCCAAATTATTGATAATGATGATAATAATAATTGATGATAGTAACGATGATAATAACAATGATAATGATAATAATGATAATAATAACAATGGTGCTAAAGCTAACAACTGCAGTAATGATACTGAATTTCAATTATGGTGATAGTAATAATGATAACGATGATGATGATTATGATTATGAAGATAATGATGAGGATGGTGAAGAGGATGATAATGATAATAATAATGATAATGATGATAGGAAAGATAATGGCAATGATAACAGAATCATAATGTTAAAAATAACATTAATGATTATTATAGTAACTATGGTAATGCTAATAATGGTCATGATAATCCATAATAACAGTTATAATAATAGCGATAATATAACAATAATAACGAAACAAGTACATGAAAGGATCAGCTAGAGCGAGAGAAAAAAGTACTGAACCATTATCTATATTCGATTTTAACAATCATGACTTTGCATTTATAGTTTTTCCTCGACTCATCATGCTTCACGGAAAGGACTAATTTCGTCGCCGAGAGACTCCTAAAGACCGACCTCGGCGCGAAGGTGTGGCTTTTCCGACACTATAGCACGACCTTTCCGCCCGGATGGAAAGTGTTTCCCATAAAAGCGGATTCTGGGCGATCGGCGACGTCCATACAGCTCTCGACATGGTACGTAGACTCTCCGAAGAAGGGAGGTTGCTTACGATGCTGGAATTCGTTGCGTGGCAGTTAACGGGGCAGTGCGTGTTAGCATGCGATACACTTCAAACAATTACACACATAGATAATGTACTTATAGGTACATATACATATATATATTACACATATGAATACATACACACACACACATATATATATGTATATATATATATATATATATATATATATATATATATATATATATATATATATGTTTGTATATATACACACATCTCTGCGTCCATACATATATATGTATATACACATAATTACATACAAGTATGTATATATGTATACAGACAGAAACACATCCGCACACACATATACACAGATACACACACCCACATATATAAAACCCATATACATGTGTGTGTGTATGTGTATGTGTGTGTGTGTGTGTGTGTGTGTGTGTGTGTGTGTGTGTGTGTCTGTGTGTATATATATGTATAAACACATGCGTTTATGAATATATGTATATATATATATATATAATATATATATATATATATATATATATATATATATATATATATATATATATATATATATATATATATATATGTATATATGTATATATATATATATATATATATATATATATATATATATATATATATATATATGCATATATAAGTATATGAATATATATGCATATGTATGTATATATAAAAGTGTAAACACACGCACATATATGTATCTTTGTATATCTATGTGTCAGTCTATCTATCTATATATGAATATATACGTATATGCATATGTATATGTTTATATATACATATGTTTGTGTGTATGCATGTATATACATACATACATACATACATATATATATATATATATATATATATATATATATATATATATATATATATATATATATACACACATATATGGATATATATGTATCAACATGTGTATAGGTATGTATGTATATCTGTATATATAAGTGTGTGTGTCTATGCGTATATATCTGTTTGTATATGCATATATAACATCTTTAGTTTGCGTCGATAGAAACATAAAAAAGTGAATCTGACTTCTCTTTCAGAATCCGGTTAAGCTGAGCCTCTGCCTGGCCCTTCTGGCCGCCGGCGCCGTCGCAGACACTCGCTCCCACGCCCATGGAGGATTCGTAGGACACGCAGGACCCTCCCTCGGAGTGGCCCATGGACACGGCGGTTCCCTTGTGTCTGGACACGGCGTCTCGCACGGAGGATCCTTTGGGCGTGGAGTGGGCGGCCACGGAGGGCCGGTGGTCGTAGGACACAGCGTGTCCAGCGGTCCCGTCTACGGCGGCGGCCATGGCGTCTCCGTCAGCGGAGGCCATGGCCTCAGTTCTCACGGAGGACTTCGTCCTAGCATTGGACACAGCAGCGTTTCAAGCGCCAACTTCCACGGCAGCTCCTTTGGCGGACACGGCGTGAACGGAGGCTCGCTCTCGCGCCCTCACATCGTATCACGCCCACACGTTGCCTCACGCCCACATGTCGTCTCACGCCCACACACTAGCTTCTCCACAGGCTTCAGCAGCGGCCACGGAGGCGTCGTTGGACATCATGGCGCTCCTAGCTATGGAAGGCACTGAATGCAGCGAAGACAAACTTTCCCCTAATATATGAAAATAAATGTCTACATCTGATTCTTGTTCTACACTTAACCCTTTATTGGCTAAAAAAGGTGTCACTGACAGTTTTGTCATAAAATGGAATGCTTCCTAGCCTTCCATTTCCTTAATCATGATGTTTACCATGCAAAAGACAGGTAGGTTCATTAATGAGTCATGTCATGCCTTTGCGCCACATATATGTTATGTGAATATCATACACATACATATATGTGTCAACATATGTGTATGTGTGTAAATATGTGTATTTATGTATACATACAATATGCATATAAATTTATATGTATATAAAAACACCCACATTAGGGTAGTGATAACAAAGAACAATACCGTTAATTTTCGTGACAAGTAACACATGAACAACATCGACGATGAAAAGATATTAATCATAAACACAATGCGTTCACAAAGACGAAATGAAACATAACCTTTATGATAAACGAAACACGGAGCCTTAGCGTTTCGGGTAAGGCGAGACCTCCTTTAATTCTACTAGAGACCCCACAGTTCAGTGCTTCACTTCTGTTATGGTGGTGGGGATAGCTATGGTGATGTAAATAACCCTGTTGATGATTGGAATTATCTTTATCAAGGTTTTGATAATGTTTGTCATAATCTGGGGCTACATAAGCAATATTTGTCCCTGGAAAAGGACTCGAGTACGCTCCTATCAAGCCCTTTTGGCCATGTCTACGCGCAGTATCTAGGGAACAAGGCGAGCCAACCCAGGAGCGTTCTTTGCCTGCCCCCGGGAATGGAATCATCTATAACAAGGGTCTTGGGAGCCTGTGACACATCATCGTCCTGTGGTAGCATCATAAAATGCTTTGAAGATATCCCAAATAACTTACTTCTGGAAGCATGGGGCTTAGCTGCCAGAGATAGCATTGGGAAAGGCCTTTACAAGACGCCTTTATAAGGTACTGTGGAAAGTTTATGCTGATCAAGATGTAAACCATACAACAGTACATCATAGATATTATATCTTCAGCTTTGAAGATGCAGACCAGTAACAAGATTGGTATATTTCATGGATTGTCGATCTGCAGCCCAGTGTTTGGAAGAAAGATGGATTATTCATGTTTATCAAAATTATGTATCCATATATATTCATATATGTATATATATGTATATATATATATATATATATATATATATGTGTGTGTGTGTGTGTGTGTGTGTGTGTGTGTGTGTGTGTGTGTGTGTGTGTGTGTATATACATATATATATATATATATATATATATATATATATATATATATATATATATATATATATATATATATATATATAATATATATATATATATATATATATAATAATATATAATATATATATATATATATATAATTATATATATATATATATATATATATATATATATATATATATATATATATATATATATATAAAGAGAGAGGGGGGCGAGTTTATATGTGAATGGAAGAAGAAAGAGTGTATATGAGAGAGAAAGGGAAAAAGAGAAAGAGAACGAGTCATAGGACAGGCAGAGTACCTATGTAAGTATGAGCATATATATTTATGTGAGCATGTGTGCTTGTGTATGTGTGCGTATGCATGTATTTATCTATCTATTCTTTTATCATTCTATATGGAAAATAAAATTCAGTGTACATAGATTATGATGCATAAAATAACTTGATCTGCCAAACCCCAGTCAATATATTGTTGTGAATGTCCATAAGTGCAGATAAGAGAGGAGGGATAGTATTTATGAATCCAGAATTTAGTAGCCATTGTCAGCAATGCACTAATTGCACAATGATCCTTTTGGATAAAAGGAATATCAGTATGAAAAAACAAGTACTTCCTCTCGATAAACAAATAAATCATTTTTGGAAATGAAATAACGAATGCCAATAAATATCCAATTTTAGAAGTACCAATACAAACAGCAGAAGCGGATCCATGTATATTTGCGGTGCGTGTTTCTATGAGCACTATTTTTCAAAAAGCAAAGTCATATGGGTAGATTAAGCAAAAATCGACCTTGAGATCGACGCTTGGTTATTTCGAAGGCTATAAAGTGACCTTCCTGTCTGGCTGGAAAGTCCGTCCTATAAAAGCGGATCGGTGGGGCTGAAGGCATCCAAACCGTCACCAGCATGGTAAGTGGATGCTCCTAAGGCTGGTGCTCGTGGTGTTCCGTTCTTGAGCTGAAATTCAAGTCAGGAACTTAAACTGAATCAAATAATAACAATGAATATCTTACAGAGCGAATAGACATATGTGTGTATATTTAGGATTATATACGATCTAATGATATAATTTTTCTCCATCTTTAGAAGTTCCTTAACAACGATGACGAATCATCTTTAGTTAGTCTATAAAAAATATTGAAAGTGAATCTGACTTCTCTTTCAGAATCCGTTTAAGCTGAGCCTCTGCCTGGCCCTTCTGGCCGCCGGCGCCGTCGCAGACACTCGCTCCCACGCCCATGGAGGATTCGTAGGACACACAGGACCCTCCCTCGGAGTGGCCCATGGACACGGCGGTTCCCTTGTGTCTGGACACGGCGGTTCCCTTGTGTCTGGACACGGCGTCTCGCACGGAGGATCCTTTGGGCGTGGAGTGGGCGGCCACGGAGGGCCGGTGGTCGTAGGACACAGCGTGTCCAGCGGTCCCGTCTACGGCGGCGGCCATGGCGTCTCCGTCAGCGGAGGCCATGGCCTCAGTTCTCACGGAGGACTTCGTCCTAGCATTGGACACAGCAGCGTTTCAAGCGCCAACTTCCACGGCAGCTCCTTTGGCGGACACGGCGTGCACGGAGGCTCGCTCTCGCGCCCTCACATCGTATCACGCCCACACGTTGCCTCACGCCCACATGTCGTCTCACGCCCACACACTAGCTTCTCCACAGGCTTCAGCAGCGGCCACGGAGGCGTCGTTGGACATCATGGCGCTCCTAGCTATGGAAGGCACTGAATGCAGCGAAGACAAACTTTCCCCTAATATATGAAAATAAATGTCTACATCTGATTCTTGTTCTACACTTAACCCTTTATTGGCTAAAAAAGGTGTCACTGACAGTTTTGTCATAAAATGGAATGCTTCCTAGCCTTCCATTTCCTTAATCATGATGTTTACCATGCAAAAGACAGGTAGGTTCATTAATGAGTCATGTCATGCCTTTGCGCCACATATATGCTATGTGAATATCATACACATACATATATGTGTCAACATGTGTGTATGTGTGTAAATATGTGTATTTATGTATACATACAATATGCATATAAATTTATATGTATATACAAACACCCACATTAGGGTAGTGATAACAAAGAACAATACCGTTAATTTTCGTGACAAGTAACACATGAACAACGTCATCGACGATGAAAAGATATTAATCATAAACACAATGCGTTCACAAAGACGAAATGAAACATAACCTTTATGATAAACGAAACACGGAGCCTTAGCGTTTCGGGTAAGGCGAGACCTCCTTTAATTCTACTAGAGACCCCACAGTTCAGTGCTTCACTTCTGTTATGGTGGTGGGGATAGCTATGGTGATGTAAATAACCCTGTTGATGATTGGAATTATCTTTATCAAGGTTTTGATAATGTTTGTCATAATCTGGGGCTACATAAGCAATATTTGTCCCTGGAAAAGGACTCGAGTACGCTCCTATCAAGCCCTTTTGGCCATGTCTACGCGCAGTATCTAGGGAACAAGGCGAGCCAACCCAGGAGCGTTCTTTGCCTGCCCCCGGGAATGGAATCATCTATAACAAGGGTCTTGGGAGCCTGTGACACATCATCGTCCTGTGGTAGCATCATAAAATGCTTTGAAGATATCCCAAATAACTTACTTCTGGAAGCATGGGGCTTAGCTGCCAGAGATAGCATTGGGAAAGGCCTTTACAAGACGCCTGTATAAGGTACTGTGGAAAATTTATGCTGATCAAGATGTAAACCATACAACTGTACATCATAGATATTATATCTTCAGCTTTGAAGATGCAGACCAGTAACAAGATTGGTATATTTCATGGATTGTCGATCTGCAGCCCAGTGTTTGGAAGAAAGATGGATTATTCATGTTTATCAAAATTATGTATCCATATATATTCATATAATATATATGCATATATATGTATGCATCATGATGGATGTGTGTGTGTGTGTGTGTGTGTGTGTATGTATATATATATATATATATATAGTGTGTGTGTGTGTGTGTGTGTGTGTGTGTGTGCTGTATATATATATATATATATATATATATATATATATATATATATATATATATATATATATATATATATAATAATAAATGAATAAATATATATATATATATATATATATATATATAATATATATATATATATATATATATATATATATATATATATATATATATATATATATATATATATATATATAAAGAGAGAGGGGGGCGAGTTTATATGTGAATGGGAGAAGAAAGAGTGTATATGAGAGAGAAGGGGAAAAAGAGAAAGAGAACGAGTCATAGGACAGGCAGAGTACCTATGTAAGTATGAGCATATATATTTATGTGAGCATGTGTGCTTGTGTATGTGTGCGTATGCATGTGTGTATGTATTTATCTATCTATTCTTTTATCATTCTATATGGAAAATAAAATTCAGTGTACATAGATTATGATGCATAAAATAACTTGATCTGCCAAACCCCAGTCAATATATTGTGTTGTGAATGTCCATAAGTGCAGATAAGAGAGGAGGGATAGTATTTATGAATCCAGAATTTAGTAGCCATTGTCAGCAATGCACTAATTGCACAATGATCCTTTTGGATAAAAGGAATATCAGTATGAAAAAACAAGTACTTCCTCTCGATAAACAAATAAATCATTTTTGGAAATGAAATAACGAATGCCAATAAATATCCAATTTTAGAAGTACCAATACAAACAGCAGAAGCGGATCCATGTATATTTGCGGTGCGTGTTTCTATGAGCACTATTTTTCAAAAAGCAAAGTCATATGGGTAGATTAAGCAAAAATCGACCTTGAGATCGACGCTTGGTTATTTCGAAGGCTATAAAGTGACCTTCCTGTCTGGCTGGAAAGTCCGTCCTATAAAAGCGGATCGGTGGGGCTGAAGGCATCCAAACCGTCACCAGCATGGTAAGTGGATGCTCCTAAGGCTGGTGCTCGTGGTGTTCCGTTCTTGAGCTGAAATTCAAGTCAGGAACTTAAACTGAATCAAATAATAACAATGAATATCTTACAGAGCGAATAGACATATGTGTGTATATTTAGGATTATATACGATCTAATAATATAATTTTTCTCCATCTTTAGAAGTTCCTTAACAACGATGACGAATCATCTTTAGTTAGTCTATAAAAAATATTGAAAGTGAATCTGACTTCTCTTTCAGAATCCGTTTAAGCTGAGCCTCTGCCTGGCCCTTCTGGCCGCCGGCGCCGTCGCAGACACTCGCTCCCACGCCCATGGAGGATTCGTAGGACACACAGGACCCTCCCTCGGAGTGGCCCATGGACACGGCG
>NW_020871108.1:147500-155000 GCF_003789085.1 Penaeus vannamei
TTTTACTGTGTCCTCTTTGTCTTCTTGTAACATAGTTGAAGAACATAATCATGTCACTCCTTTTCCTGTTTTTTTTTCCGAAGTAATAATTTTCTGTAGCAACGTAGCTCATTTCTCTCTTGGACTAGGCGCCGATCTCGTGGCTGCTCTCAGAACTTTTTAGTTTGTCTAAATCCCGTTTTAAGTGTTGACTCAAAACCACTGCACTGTACTCTGGACTAGGTATTATGATAGTTGTAATGTTCTTGACCACATATTCATACACATACATGAATATCAGCTTCTTGTTGGCAATCAGCCATACATTTTATGGATATTTTCTTTCATGTGATCATTTGGGCTTAGGTTCCTGTGTATGAGTATTTCAAGTATTTTTTCCCTATCTGCTGTATTTACTACTGCAGATAAGTACAACACATATCCTTGAGGCACTCCACTGTCGCCAAGTAGAGTGCTTCCCTCTAATTACAGCACTTCTCTGTCTCTCATGACAGAAGTCTTCCAACCATTCGAGGAGTTCGCCTTCCACTTCAACAAGGTGTGCTAATATCCAAAATAGTTTACTATGAGACAGTTCACCCAGCGATCTCTTTCTTATATAGAAACTGTCATAAAAAAACATTTTCTATGCATGACCTTTCCCAAAAACCAAATTGTGTGTGCATATATTTGAGTATATATGTGTATCTATGGAAGAAAAACCCACAATGCACAAACTAGATTCATTGAGGAAAGTGAGACAACAGTTTCGGAATCGTCCTCGATTCCATCTTCGAGGACGATTCCGAAACTGTTGTCTCACTTTCCTCAATAAATCTAGTTTGTGCATTGTGGGTTTTTCTTCCATATTATCAACACGGTATTGTGTTTTTCATTGCATGTGTGTGTATCTCTCTCTCTCTCTCTCTCTCTCTCTCTCTCTCTCTCTCTCTCTCTATATATATATATATATATGTGTGTGTGTGTGTGTGTGTGTGTGTGTGTGTGTGTGTGTGTGTGTGTGTGTGTGTGTGTGTGTGTGTGTGTGTGTGTGTGTCTGTGTGTGTGTCTGTGTGTGTGTCTGTGTGTGTGTCTGTGTGGATAATAAGCCACTAATATATTTAGTATTACATTTAATTACACTAGATACAATGGTTGACAGTGACAAAAGAATGAAAAATAATTCTTAGCTTCATCTTGGCATTTGAAATGAATGTCTCCAACCCTGCATAAAGATCCTTTTAAGATGCTTCTTCTTTTCTCTATATAATTTTTTCCAGCAAAGATTAAAGTTCTCATCTGGGTCAACTTCATGGTCATAAAGCTCCTCAGAAATAATATGGTCCCAATCGGGCATGAATGTGGCATTGTTAAAGTTAAGCCAAACTGTGTACCTATAGCGACTTGTCCTCATGGAATAGCCCATGACCTTAATGTCACGTAGACGAGGTTGGTCAGTGTCTGGGTCTGCTGAAGGGTGGAGGCCTGGTCGAGGGTACTGACTAAATGCAGCTCTCTTTCCTTGTAGGTTATCTGCCATCTTTACACTGATTAAACCTTCCCCATAGTTGTCTTGATGTTTTCTTTCTAGTTGTGTGACATTAGAATATGAGCTACGATCAAAGCCCCATGCTTTCTTGATTAGAGGAGACAGGCTACTACCCTCAGTGCAAACCTTAATCTCCCTGGAATCATCAGGACACGGAAAAAGAGCAGGTATTCCAGCCAGGTCTACCACTGTTGGAAAAAGATCAACAAGCTCTACCAGACCATTATTCACCTGAAGACTTATACCATTCATGAATGAAGACTCAAAATCCTTATTTTTCTTGAAGGACCTCATTTCTGTCTTGTCTGACAAGCTTGATTTCAAGTGTGTTTTGTATAAATTAGAAATCTTCTTAAATATTTTGCTAAATCCAGTGAACAGAGAGGCTGATTGATGGTTTAATCTAGAAACTATAAATGGGACTCTTGTTGCAACTTCAAAATTGCTAAACTTTGACCATTCCTGATGCTCACCAAGAGCCCAGCCTGTAATACAAAGAGATATGATGTAAATTACCTCAAATTTAGTGGATAAAATATGTGAGTAATATATGATACATAAGATCATCACCTCTTCATGAGAAAAATCTGTCCTCACCATGGTCTCCAATGAGAGCAACAACAGTGTCTGGAAAAAGACTGCTGACCGTGGCAAGAAGATCACCCACAAGAGAATCTGTGTAGGTTGTGGCAGCATAGTATCCTTGTCTTATATACCTTTAGAATAAAATAAAAGGAAATCAATACAATGAAGCATACATAAAGAACCCTATAGGTTTACTCTGCAAAACTCATTACTGATTCCCCATCTATTTTGAGTAATGAAGGTATCTTGAGAAATAAAGCTGATTTACATGCCATGCCCACTGTGTGTTTAATTTAGTAATTGTTTTAACATATAGATAGCTCCACAAGTACTAAGTCACCCATGAGTCAATTACCAGAACTACCTGTCTCACTTGTTAACCCTTTTCCTTAATTTTCTATAATATTCTTAGGATCTAATACTGCTGTTAGTAATGTCAATAACGATATAGTGATTATAATGCTTATAGCAAAAATATCAGTGTCAATATTGATAGCATTATCAAAAAAAGTGTTTTCCCGCTATTTCAAAGAGGAGTGAGGTCACAAGATCTACTAATTAACTCATTTGTGGCTAAGCACAGGCAGAGCCATCCATGTGTAGAAACATTTAACTAAACAATTAGAAAGTGAACAAAACATTTTTCCATCGGCATTGGGTTAGCATTCAGCTGATCATTAATTTCTGGGTCAGTTACACTTACTGTGATGCATTTACTGGAAGCTATGTGTAGGTTCATTTATATGAATACTTTTACATGGAATTAAGAGGGCAAAATGCAAAGGAATTAATCATAAACTAACCTTGCATAAGAATCTGGCATGGGGCCATAAGGAAAGGATAGATTGAGTGCACTTATGTCATGTCGTCGCCTGAGATCGTTCCAAGGATTCCAAGCAACTGTAGGCAAACCTGGAGGTCGCTTCCTGTTTGGGGCAAGTGGTATGTTTGCAATAGGATACGCATCTGAAAATTTTGTAGATGAAAGCTTTACATGTTAATGAGTATAATATAATTTGGAATATTCCCTAGAAATGAATACTATATTGCAACAAGAATTCTGTATAAATAAATTGAGGTATTCTTATACAATATACATCATAATATTTCCCAAGCAAATTTACAAAAAGCTTAAATTAAACTTACTTAAAATGAATTACAGTGTAAATATTTTTTGAAAATGTGTAATACAAAATTGTAAGGATTGGTGAATTCCAGATTCTAATTTCAAAGATTTTACTCAACTTTATTCAAATAAACAGTAAATTATTTAATTTTTATGATATATAATTTTTGTTAAAGTATCTACTTATTGTATATTTTATGAAAGATAAATAAATATTTACATTTCACATATTCACTCACCCAAGAACTCCAATGGAAACTTAAGAGGAATGTGAGGCTTATGATAACCAACAGCAAGGAAAAATGGTTGTTTTTCATTATCACTCTTGGATTCTTGTTTTAGAGCCCATTTTTGCAACCAAGAAGTAGCAAATTCTGTACTCTGGATATCAGGCAATGATCCGCCTGGCTGCTGTTCAACCTGCAATGTATTAAACACATTCAGTATCTTGTGACCTTTTTGAAATTTGTAAACATCTTCTTCATAGAATAGCTGGATCATAGCCAATTGCTAGAAATGCAGAGTAACCTTACACAAGAGGTGCACGGGACTCTTCTGTTATGAGAAAGGATGATCTGATGCTAGATATTTCCTGTCTCCATCTTTTCATTTCTGTTTAAAAATACAATTTCTGGTAAAGCTGTATGTGCCCCCCTCTCTCCTATCCATTCCCACACCTTATAATCATAAGCGGGATTCATGTTGAATGAATAGTAAATAAACCAACAAAGAGAAGAACAAAAAAATATACATATACTCCAAAGTCCCTTTTTCTGTATTTTCAGGGTATGCACCCTGCAGGAGAAATTCTGCAAAAAGGCCTTTGGCATATTCATGTCTTTTCTTCTTTTTCCCTTCATTTTTTTATTTTAATCATATGCATTCTAACTATTCTTATCAAGTAAATTATGAAAAGCACATATGTACCAAAATTTAAGAGGCATGAAGGTCAGTAGTCTATAACAGACAATTCAATGACTGGTGTGAGGGTAGGTATATCCCATTTTAGTACTGAATCCATGTAAGACATCTATGCAACAGACTTTCATGTAAATTACTACTACTGCCTTCATAGATAATAAAAAAAAAAAAAAAAAAAAAATATATATATATATATATATATATATATATATATATATATATATATATATATATATATATATATATGAAAAATCCCCACCTCGTGTGCATGGACTCTTTTGCCATCCTTTTCGGATTAAATAAAAAAAGGCTACCTAATGTTTCAACACACTACATTTTCTATTTATTACATGTGGATAATTTTATTTTTTGAAGTCTGAGAACCATTAATATTTCTAAATATTACAATGACTCCCTGCAATACTCTTTTGTTATTAAAAATATTCTGGCCTTTAAAATACTTTGACCTACATACTGACAGTAATGTTTTCAGTTATTATACACATAAATTAAGTCATAACTTTCACACCAGGTAAAAGTAATACCTGAACGGGACAATAGATGTCGGTGTATAATCTGCCATCGGCACCTAAGCACACTGGCTCTTGTTTATAAGCCTGTGTAGGTGGATGATAAGGTGTTTCGGACCAGCTATAGGGTTGGTCATCACTTTTGTTACTCACAATACCTATAAGTAGAAAGGAGAAAAAAAAAAAGTTGTGATCTTTCTAGTTCCTAATTCTCATGAAAGCCAGCTATTAGACTGAAAATAAGAAGTGTATGAAAGAATTTGAATAGAAAATCACATAAGTATACCTGCGTGGCTCATGCACAGCCCTCCCCTCCCCCCTT
Organism: Penaeus vannamei; assembly: GCF_003789085.1. Classification (NCBI taxonomy): domain Eukaryota; kingdom Metazoa; phylum Arthropoda; class Malacostraca; order Decapoda; family Penaeidae; genus Penaeus; species Penaeus vannamei. The sequence goes on from NW_020871108.1 coordinate 152,513, forward strand.
AAAAACAAGACATTTATGATTATCAAGAAAAAATATGTTCCATGTATCTACTCTGCATGACATCATTCAGAAACTCGTGCTATAGCCCTATCATCAACTAACATTTTATTGAGTACTCAAAGGCTATAAATATTGTAATAATAACTTTACAAATGATATTTTCTTGGATATCTATCTTCTTAATGAAACAAATTTGTACTAAAATGACTTAAAACATTTACTTTTTAAGTTATTTCAACTGAATTGCAAATTTCATGAACTTCATAAAACCCATTATTAGACATGCAATACAGTCTAGTGATGAACATGTTGAGATTCCTGTAATCCAAATAACTATAAGTGAGGGCCCTAAACCTCTGATCCCAAGAAAAGAAAAAAAGATATATATAAATACACACACAAACACACACACACACACACACACACACACACACACACACACACACACGCACACGCACGCACGCACGCACGCACGCACGGCACGCACGCACGCACGCACGCACGCACGCACGCACGCACGCACGCACGCACGCACGCACAACACACACACACACACAACACACAACACACACACACACACACACACACACACACACACACACACACACACACACACACACACACACACACACATATATACACACATATACACACACACACATACACACACACACACACACACACACACACACACACACACACACACACACACACACACACACACACACACACACACACACACACACACACACACACACACACATATATATATATTCAGTGTCTAAGGTATCTATTTTCATATGAAATGTATTTATTGGGGTATCAAATTACTACATAAAATAAAGAAACTTCCTTATAGGTTGAATTTAGAAATCCAAAAGTATTCTGGAATAAGAGAGCATAACCTGCTGATATCAGATTGGCAAGAAAACATGCTGTGTTCACTGTATCATTTTGTTTACTGATTGTGTTTACACACAGATGGCTCCACAAAAGCATGGATTTACCTTGCAACATTGGGTTAATGTCAGGTGATATACAAAAGTCCCACAGAAAAAAAATATCTGACCTTTAGTCTCTACTTTTACCAAGTTATTGGGACCCCTGAATGTTTCCAACATAGATTTAGTTTTCATCTACATAACACTATTTTCACATACATGAAGCTCTTAATTATCTACTCTTTGCTATTGATAGAATTACTAAAAATAAAGCAAACTAAGCTCAACCAGTTCATCTCTCACATTTTCTTCTTAATGATACTAACCTGGGTGGAATATTTTTCCAGCAGACACAGTGTGGTAGCCATGTTCTTTGAAGTACTGAGGCAATGTTGTGAAATTCCCAGCATGGTTCCTCCAATAGGAATGCACATCATACAATCTTGTGGTATCTGGCCTCCTTGACGTGAGAAAGGAGGTACGACTTGGGCCGCAAAGAGCTTGCTGCAATTTTGTAGATCATACAGTTACAAAGGAAGTTTACATATTTATATCTCAAAACATTCAACTAAAATCTACAGCGCAATGATAGCAACAATGTCAGATAATGCATGAAGCATGCTATAAATATGTGACTTTGAATAGATAATCTTTTGAGTACGCTTTTCAGATGACTTATGTATAAGTACGATTCCTAAAAATCTAGCAAGTATAACTTAGAGTCAGCAGAGTCAAGACAGGAGAGTGTACTGACACAGAATTACATAATGGATATCAAAAGAATTTTACAATCAGAATCACACATATACATATACTTTTACATTAATAATTATCTGACCCTATGAGACATTATGAATACATTCTATAGACAGAAAACCAGCAAACCTTTAACAAGAATGAAATAAATTATTAGCACTATTTAGCAGAGGTTTCTTAGCATATCTATAACTTGGCAAAAACTTTGTGATTACTTTTTTTAATCTATCCTTGTATCTATTCTATTGGTTTTAGAATAACGATGCAACTAGGGTAACACTAGTTTATTCTGTGAATTCTTTGTTACTGCCATCTTGGCAATAACCCACTATGCAGCAGTGTCTACAAGCTTTCAAAGGTGAATTCAGTTTCACAGATCATACCAACCTCTTAGACACACAACACTATTGCATCAGACCACAATATATCACAGAATTTGATGTTTCACTCATTCATTATTCATATACACTGAGGAAAAAATAGTGAAATGCATGAAACAACAAGGTGAGTATAATATATATATATATATATATATATATATATATATATATATATATATATATATATATATATATATATATATATATATATATAATATAAACAAAAAATATACAAAAAAAATCATTTCTTTAGTGTAAAAAAATACCTGTGCTAAGTGTACTCAGTGACTATTTAAAAACTATTCAATATATAATACACAATATATAAACATACAGTCTCACATAAGGGTATACATTCCTAAAGATATTGAAAATATACTATCTACCTAGTCTTTAGAAAAATAATAATAT
>NW_020871108.1:167500-177500 GCF_003789085.1 Penaeus vannamei
CCGGGGTAATTCAGAGACCCAAACGGAACAGGCACACAGCATCTAGATCGCAGTCTCCAGTCTCACTCCGAACTTCGCAGGTCCCAGGACAGGGCAGGCTCGTAAGGATCGCGGGCCGTGGTGCAGCTTCTATATCCATAATCATGGACGGATCCAGGCCGGTGACTCCTGGAGGTAGTGCTACGGGCGTTCCTGCGGTCGGATCGGCGATTTCTGGAACTCCTATGGGGATTCCTGTGGGTGGCTCCGTGATCGGGGGCGCATACGGTCCGTTGACGCCGCCCGTAGCGCCTACGAAGTCTGATGACATGAACACCGGTACGAGGCGGGTGAGGTGTAAGGGTCGGGGTGAAGGTGGCGCCGACGGAGGAGCTGGAACTGAAGCTAGAGGAGGAGCTCCAGGAAATATGGGGACCCTAGCGCCCCGCAGGTTGTACTCTGGAATTATGCAAAACAGGAATATTGTAAATCTATTCATCTATCTACCTAACTATATATGAAGAATGGCAAGGCACTCCATCATGTCGATACTGTTGTAGGAAAACCGACAGAAGACAAACTAGATTTAAGGCGCGGCTCAACTGGCCTCGTCTTCGTCTAGGACCTGCCTTGCGTCCGAGCGCCCAGCCAGACGAGATGTTCCGACTGCGAAAAGCACCGCCGGAACAGACCGCACATACCTCTATGTGGAACGTGTGGTCTTATCGCTTGAGCAGCACAGAGCACAACGACTTATTCCGTTTTCGCTAAAGTCTTGTTTCATGGGGTATATTTTTTGAAGAATGGAACCCGATTTACTGATTCAAAATTATTAATGCTAGTCTGACAGACCGTCGACGCGAGTGTAGTTCCTGTTTCAAATAAGCCATTCTTTATTCATTTGTTTTTGGTAAAAACGTAGTTTGGTTTATATAAGATATCATTTGTTGACTTTATTGATACTTACAGATCTTGATAATTTATTTAAGCGAATTACAAGCACTAATTTTTAAGTGCACCCTGGAAAGCCCGGAGATACCCGAGGAAAGAGACACCCTAGGTCAGTTATCGCTGGCTCCGCTCAGCCCCTAGATTTCACACCAAATGACGCGATTCAGCCCACAGAGCCGCACTTGGGGACATACCAGCGCTAACACTAGGCCAGTTGAACCGAGGCTTTATATATGCATATATATATATATATATATATATATATATATTATATATTTATATATATATATATATATATAACACACACACATACACACACACCATTTCGGTTTATTATTTGTCTGAATAGGAATTTGTGAAGAGTTCGAAATGTTACATGTATTTTCAATTGACTGTTTCAGTTTCATATATATAATATAATATATATATATATATATATATATATATATATATATATATATGTGTGTGTGTGTGTGTGTGTGTGTGTGTGTGTGTGTGTGTGTGTGTGTGTGTAAGCAGTCACACTAGTCTTCTGTCCTGGGATTCCTTGACAACCTCGCCGAAGTCTGGTCAGCTACAGTGACTCTTTGGCTCACAAGAGGCCTCCATGTCTTTGGTGCGTGGGAGTGGGTTGGTGTTTATATTTGTTGGTCAAATGAACGTTTATTTGATTTATCTTTAAAGAATTAATGGGACATCATTGTTCGATACAATATATATTATCTAAAGAATGGATTGTCTTTAACATGATATAATCAGTTTTTAGGATTTTAAGTCATGAGTTTAAAAGTACTTATATCATAGTTTTTGTTTCGGTAGTGTCTTTCCTGGTCTAGCTAGGGATAAATACTGACACAGCAGTTCCGTGCTGGCTAGGGGATCTTTATATCAGATCCCATTAAAGCTTGGGAAGCATCCCATTTTGTCTTAGGATCTCTGGACAGATGAGAATAGTGTGACTGCCCCTTAAGTTGTGTGCCTATAAGTCCTTGATACTGCTAGTTTTCCTCAATGGAAGTGAAACTTGAACACCATCTAGTCCCAGATAATTAGGTACAAGTGACAAATGACCTGTTATTTGCATAATCCGGGATCTTCAACTCTGGCAATACGGCACCTAGCTTGATGGATGAATCTGCCCGTCAGTTTGTCTATTCACAAGACAATTCTGGGTGGAGGAGGCCCAATGGGACAACGAAAGAGGTCGTGGCTTGGGCAGATCGACCAAACCTGTTGCGAGGAGCTAGAGATATACCAAGGGCCTGCATAGCGGCTTGTTATGAGGAACCCCCGTGGTTGGAAGTGAAGGGTCAGACACACACACACACACACACACACACACATATATATATATATATATATATGTGTGTGTGTGTGTGTGTGTATAAACATATGTATACATATGTATATATATGTATGTGTGTATACATATATACACATACATTAATAAATGTACTCATATATTTAACACATACACACACTAGGAGAACCAACCGAATGGTTCCCCTAGTAATTCCACAAAGTCTTAGATATCGGTCTTGGTCCAAGAAAACTCTAGACCCAGGGGCTTTGCTTCATTGTTAGATGTATCTAGAGCCACCACTAGAGTTTCCAAAGACTAAGATAGAATAGCAACATTATCAGTAAAGTCAAGGTCAGTAACCTTGATATTACCCAGTGTTGCTCCACAATGACTTTGAATAATAGTTCTGCCCAGTGTCCAGTCCATACAAGTTGAAAAGTGTTAGTGCAAGGACACAGCCTTGCTTCACTCCTGAACACTTTACAGGACTTTTAGTACCAAGATACAGGCTGATTCCCAATGCACCATATCGAACACCTTCAGGTTTATGTGGGCTGCAATCAGCCCATGCCCGAACTAATGGTGGGCTCTACAATGACTGGAAGCGTCAGGATACAGTCTAATGTGCACTTAACAGGAGAGAATCCTGATTGCTCGGGGCCCTAGTGCCTCAGAATGTGGTCTCTGACATGTCTCAGAAGAATGTGAGCAAGAAACTTGCCTGGTTTACTGAGTAATGCAATGCCATGGTGACTGCTGCAATTCCATCAATCCCCTTTCCCTTTCCAGAGAGGGAGTACCACACCCCTCAACAGGTCAGAGGGAACGATACCAGACAGCCAGATAGCAGTCAGGACAGCATGCAACCCCTGTGCCATAGGTTCACCACCAGCCTTTAACAGTTCAACTGGTATGCCACAGATACCAATTGCTTTACAACTCTTCTGTTTGGAGATTGCCCCTGTAACTTTAGTTATGGAGGGTGGATCCCCACTGATGGGTGGGTTCATCAATGGAATCTCGACACTACCCACATCTAAGTTAACCAAGTGCAATTGCTCAAATTAGCCCTACACTCCTGCACTGCAACGGGATCTGAGACGATCTGTCCACTTACTGAGTGGATTGCAATCACCTGTGAAGATGGCTTGGAGTTCAGCTTTCTGAGTGCTTGGTAGGCAAGACATGGTCTAAGAAATGGTCTGTAATCCTCTGTAAGACTCCCAATATTGATCCTGTGCACCTGAGAATGATGCAAATCCCAATCCCCTTCCAGACATGCCACACGGCACTGTAGCCTCCAGTATCTCCTGCGAGATAAAATTCTATCTTGCTCTTGGGCGTTCCCCAACTAATTCTTGAGCTGCATTGTGCTTCTCACGCTTAAAGGTGTCCCATAGAACTACAGGGTCCTTCAGGTTGTCAAGCACTGTGAAACGACCAGAAATTGCCTCAGCAATCCATCAGGCACACTCCCCACCCCTTAGCCTGTTCAAATGGTCATTGGACCACTGGGGAGTTTTGAAGTGGACCCGGAGGGTAGCCACAACTAATCTATGGTCAGTATCACAGAATTCGCCACTCCTATATACTCTGTAGTTCTGGAGGATCTTCCAACAAATGCTTATGAGGATGGGGTCGATCTCCTTGCTGCATTACCCACATCACTGTACCACGTCCAACGATATGAGTCAGAGTGCTGGTGCCAAGAGCCAGAAATCCTCAATTTCTTGGACCTTCAATAGCCCATAAAAGGAGACAGATACCGCATTGAAGTCATCCAGAACAAAACGAATATCTCGCCAAGGACAACTGTCCAACACAAATGCAAGTTCTTTCACATCGAGTTACAGACTGAATGGTTCAGTCTCAAAACCATTGTACGCTCACTGACTGGAGTAAGCTCTTCTACCGACGGCTGAAGTCTGCTGGAGATGGCTATGACTACTCTCTGAAGATGGTGGCCATCACTGCAGCCCGAACAGTAATACCTGTAGCCCGCATTGATCTTGCTGCTACCAGGTCTTCTCACATCCAAGAGAGCCACCACCTCAACTCTCAGCCGCTTCAGTTCCCTCAACAGTAATGGCAACCATTCACCATAATGCAAAGAGTGGATATTCCAAGCCCCCGCCGTGAGTCTCACCTGAGATTTAACCTCAGGCAGACACTCCAGGTGGATACTACTTCTGCCACCCCCATTGCCTAGTATAAAGGGGGGTGGCAGGCTGTAGGACCCAACATCCGCCTGTGGGGTTCCTTTGGGCCTTGTCCATCAAGCTTCACACTGTTTTAGCGGCTGCCAGAACAAAGGCAGGACGAGAAGCTCCCATTTCGATCTTACACCCCAGCATTCGCCCTCCCGATGAGGCCCTTAGTCTGCCTCAATTGCTGGGTGAGAGGGACAGTTCCCCTCTCCCTACCATTTTCGTTTATACTGAACACTGCCGATGAGTTATATTTGCGGGGAGGACTGCCAAGGCCCATCTCCCCCGAGCCACCCATTAACCCAAGGGGGCTGAGGGGCAGGAGTTCATAAAGAGTCAGGGCATGTCCACATGTCAGTGGACCATGGCCCTGTACATCTGGGCCCTCCTGGTGCTTTGAGAACCTCCCCCCATATATATATATATATATATATATATATATATATATATATATATATATATATATATATATATATTATGTATATTATATATACATATATATATATATATATAAATATATATATTGTGTATATAATTTATATATATATGTATATATATTGTGTGTGCATATATATATATAATATATATATATATATATATATATATACATTACATACACATACACACACACACACACACACACACACACACACACACACACACACACACACATATATATATATATATATATATATATATATATATATACATACACACACACACACACACACACACACACACACACACACACACACACACACAACACACATATATATATATATATATATATATATATATATATATATTATCTCGGATACAAATCTGAAACCTTTTCAGGCACCAACCTTGATTCCGGCTTTGTATCCAGAGTTGTCTCTTTCTCCGCTCCAGTGGCCGTGAGCTCGGCTCCCATGGGGTCAAGACTTCCCCTGCATACTCAGAAGATGCCGTTTCTCCGGCCTCTTCGCGGGTGGCCCTTCGGTCCGACTCTCCTTCGGCAACTCTTCCGAAGGCGTCGCTGCTAAGGAGGACAAAGGGCAAGAGGAGGAGGGCGGGGATCTTCATGTGTGGTGCGTCCTGCGAAGAGTTAGTTATTTAACCGTCGTGTCGTTATATGTTTACGAAATCAAGCTTGGCCAAGGTTTTGAATAAAACTATACTACTCTTTCCTGTGTGTTTGTGTGTGCACGTGTGTCATCAATTTCTTTGTCTCTTTGTTTCCATGAATATGTCAGAAAGTTTGTTTATAAAATTTCGTACATACTCACATACACACATGATAAATAACTGAAAATATTGCGAAAACAGGGGATGGAAAACCAGTTTGTGTCCTGACTACTTTAAAATAATGATAATAAAAAAAGATGCCACATTCATATTTTACCTGTTAAACAAAAACTAGAAATGTTATTGTGCTGCTGTTGTGATAAAAAAACAACAGATGTATCTGTTATTACAATATATTCTAATATAAAACTAATAATCAAATAATTAACTGGATGGAATATTTTGTCATTTTCATCATAATTTTATGTAGTACTGTTATCACTGCAAACATTTTTTTCCATTTTCCTTTTATCATCATAATCATCAGTTGCAGTATAACCATCACCCTAATTACCATTAGAATAATAGATATCACACTTATCAATGACACGGTGAATAGGCAATAGACCAGATTTACTGCAACTGCTTGTTAAACTCTTGTTACTGGGTTACACGCAGCCAAGCAGTCTATTCACTCTATTGCTTTTAACCTACAGCTCTGACCACTCCTGCGACGTTTTGCCTTCTGAGTCAGATACACAAACTCACTTTAAATCATCCACGTGTACTAAACATTGATACTACCTTTTAACGCGTTAATTATAGTCTATGTATATAAACGCCACTGTTTAGCACTGTCCTCGTGTGTGAACAAATGCTATTATCTCAGATTTCACTATATCCTTTCACACACAGATACGTTTGTCATGTAATTTTATATATGAAAAAGCTAGTCTTGCATGTTAATGAAAATAACGTCACATTTCACTGAGAAATCGCTTAATTACACAAAGCAAAATAACGTGTGCAAGCAGGGAGAACTCACACCTTAAATGCGATTTTGAGAATACAGTCTCCTCACAAGACCTGTCTCCAGCAAAGGCCGAACACTTTCTCTTTCTTTAATTTGGGAATACAGCTTCACATGCACACACGCAATCACTCGCTCACTCACTCACACGCGCGCGCGCGCACACACACACACACACACACAAGCATAAAACTAATGAATAAGGAATCTATAGATATTACATGTATATTCTGTTAAACTGAAAACACCAATTTGCTTCGACGATCAACAGATAAAGCAAGTAAGGCTCCAGTTTCCGATGCTTTTATATGCTATTTTTGTGCTCTTACTTCTTTTCCACAATCTTTATTAATTAATTTATTTATTTCAAGTGCGTGCGTGTGTGTGTAAACGTATGAAATGTACAAGAATAAAAAGAAATTGTTTGCAAGTTATATTAATTTACAGTGATTAACAAATAATAATTTTCTGCATATTTTTAGTTCAAAAAGATAATAGATAAATGAAAATGTGATTAGCGCTCTTGGATACACATCTGTATTATTTCAGTTCATTATTTAATTATCATTATTCTTGTCGCCATTTTTATTATTGTCATTTCTTTATCATTATTATTGCCATTTTTTTGTGATAATAATGATTATGATGAAGATAAAGATGATAATGATTATGATCATTATCATCATGATAACAAGAACAAAACAACAATGATAGTATTAATTATAATTATAATGGTGATGATTAATATGATTACTAATACCACTACCACTGTTTCAACTATTACCCTAATCATTCAATGCTATTATCATTATTATCACCACTATCATTCGTCCTTAACATGGGATCAGGTTTACCGACAGCAGACTCATATAATATATAACAATCAATCAATGATCAACCATTTATCCACAGCAGACATAACAATTAATCAAGGGTCAATCAGCTCCTGCACGTCCAGCCTAAGACCGACTCAACAAGAAAATTCCATCAAAAGCAACAGTCAAATAGAAAACAAAATGGATCAGCTGATCGGAATGTTCTCCAAAGAATAGGTGGCAAGACGCAAGATGGTCGCTCACATGCCCTGCCCTTGACTAGTCTTCCAGCAAACTTTCCCTTTTGTTAAATATCTCATGAGTCTGCTGTGGGTAATCATCCCATGTTTAGGACGAATAATAAAAATGACAATGAGAGTGGTGATGATAATGATAATGGCAATGAGTGATTATGGTAATAGTAGAAGCAGTAGTAGTAGTAGTAGTAATGATGATAATTATCATTATAATCCTCATTTTTGTCTGCTTCTCAAGCCTGAATGTTCAGTGAATCTACCTCCACACCCTCTCTGCCTGTGCCCGTGATCAACGACCCTGACTCTTCTCTTTCCTATCCTGCTGAAAAAAACGACCCTCCCAGCTCCCCCACCCCTACCCCCTACCCCCGCGTCCTAATGTAGTGGACGCATCGTCCACTACATTAGGCGGTCGAGTGCGGTCAAAAGTGGTAACCACTTTTGACCGCACTCGACCGCCACCTCCTGTTTTCAGTGCTTTTCGAACGCAGCCGATATACCATGGAAGGAGGGTGACATTTCGCTCGTTTCGGACGGCGCCCAACAACCTAACGAGCCAGTCCGAAGTGGCGAACTACTGAGCAACAGCAACAAGTAAACAGTACGCGGTGTTTTTACCCGCGTGAGGTTGACATCGCAGGAGCAGAAGAATGTACCGTCAGACGAGAGACACCGGAGAGCAGAGACGGACAACACAGGTTATGTATCCCACATTGCGCGCTATCGACTTTACCAAAGTGTTCAGAATAACGCGAGCGCTAGCGAGTGCCAGTAACCGTAATCGTGATCGTAATTGACTTTAGTGATCGTGATTGTGATCGACCTTAGTGACCTTAATCGTGAATGATCGTGACCGTAAGTGACCATCCGTCGTATATATATGTGTGAAATGTGTACATTGTGTTTTGTTCTTTTTATATATTTCATTTGTCATTACTCGTTTCTATTGTTGTATTGAATAATATTCAATATATATTTTTTGTGTAACGTATTCTTTACCTTATCCCTTCATATATACTATTCTTAATTTAATCGTAATTATAAGTGGAAAAAAAATTAATAAAATGTCTATATAAATAAATGAACACTGAAAACCTGCCTCAAAAGATAGACGTAAAGATAAATAACAGTTACAGTAACATTAACATTATTTTTTTTAAGTTCAGGAGTATGCGACTCCTTGGTGGTAGCTGGTAGATTAAATGAGTTACCCCTACTAATCAATTTAATTAGCTTCAAAATCGCTACACTAAGCGACCGTCCCAGCTCCCTTCCCCACCCCCTAGCCCCCACCTCCGCGTATGATATACGCTCTTTGAGTGCTTCTAGTTATTATTATTATTCAATTATTATTATCAATATCATTTCATAATCATAATTACTTTTTTACTGTAGTATTCACTCTCACAATCACTTTTCTAATTAAAATTGTTAGTGTCATTTATGCCTTTAATAAGTTTGCAGTGTTTGTGTGTGTGTGAGCATAAATGGATGCAAGAGATTGCGTGTGTGCATGTGTATTTGTGCGTGAAAGCGAACGAGTGAGTGCGTAGAAGGATGAAAGAATGTGAATGCATGCGTTTGTGTGTGAACGAGTGAGTGAGTGCGTAAAAGGATGAAAAAGTGGGTGATTGCGCGTGTGTGTGTGTTTGTATGACCCGTTTGGAAAGCGAAAGTTTCACAGGCAAGTTGGCTGCCTGTTGAGACTACGGATTTATTTTCCTGTTGGCACTTGGCGGCTTCAGGTCTTTCCCCAAAGCACAGTTCTGGTACGAGTTCTGTCTTACACAGTTTTTGTTGTTGTTATTTTGTGTAGAAAAGGCATTACGCTGTTATATGACTCGGTAACACTTCTTTCTCTAAAAGTAACATAACGGTCTTTCATCATGAAATCACACGAAACAGATAATTGTCCATACGAATGAAGTTATACGGTAAAATCTATGGCAAAGGCCTTGCTTCACACATGCAAGGACAATGTACGAAATGTTACTTCTCTTGTTGGTCTGCATTTAACGTGTTAAAAGGTGTATCTCTTAGTACACGTGGGGCAGTGACGGGTCTTAAAATGAACCACGCATAGAAGTGCGTTTGTGTCTGAATTTGTTGAGGGAATATCGGGAGAGTGATAAGACATCTAGTAAAATAGGTTTACAATTCGATTGTGTATTGCTTGTTTGCTTGTAACCCTGAGAAGCGGTTGTGGCAGTCTCAAGTCTACGATCAATTAATTTTAAATTATGGTGATAATTCTAATTATGCTAGTAAAGACCACAATGAAAACTTTATGATGATAGTGATGATAAAATAAAGTTAAATAATAAGAACGCAACATGGCCGACTGGGAAGCAACATGGCTGACTGGGAAGCAACATGGCTGACTGGGAAGCAACATGGCCGACTGGGAAGCA
>NW_020871108.1:185000-190000 GCF_003789085.1 Penaeus vannamei
TTGGATTCAACTAACAAAAGTACAACAATTTCAAAACTTTGCTGCGAGTTGCATTAGGCAATATCAGTAAACTTGATCACATCAGCCTGCATATCCAAAAATTAAAATGGTTAAAAGTCCAACCTAAATGCAGTTATGACTCATGTGTACAAGCTCATTAATGGGAATCATACATAATGATCAATACCCTTGCAAACTGTATGGAACACATGAGGTGTCCAGACACGTCAAGTTGAGAGATCGAGTACCAGTACCGGGGCACGGCAAATGGAAATATGTGGACCCAAGTTATGAAACATGTTACCACATATGAGGCATTGACAACTGTAATTTCAAAACAAAAAAGAACACCTATTAAATAATCGGTTGTAAATATGAATGTATTTATGTAAAGAATAACCATTGTAATTAATGGAACAAAATGTTTTGACTTTGACTATTTGCTTCCCTTGACCAAATGAGCGTTTGTCTGGATCATCATCATTGGGAGCTAACGCCGACGGGGGCGCACCTTTTGGGATCCCTCATGACAAACCGCCAGGCAGGGACTCGGCCCATCTCGAGCTCCTCCCGACAGGTTTGATCGATCTGCCCAAGCCACGACCTTCTAGGTCGTCCCACAGGGCTCCTCCATCCAGGGTTGTCTCTTACAGAGACAACCTGATGAGCAGGATCAGCCTGTGGAAAGCGAGCCAGGTGGCCATGTAGCCAGAGTTGGCGATCCCGGATTGTGCAGATAACAGGTCCTGTGCCAGTCTCACGGTGCAACCGTTGGTTGGACACGTGGTCCCGTCAAGAATACCCCATGATCCGGCGCAAGGACCTATTACAAAAGGCATCAAGCCGAGACTCCAGGGCACTGGATAATGTCCAGGTTTCACATAGCGCAAAACTGGCATTATCAGGGCCCTGTAAACCCATAGCTTGGTCCTTCTGCACATACTCTTGTTGAGAGAGTTCATGACCCCTGCTGCCAGGCCAATCCGTCTACTGACTTCCTGGTCTGACAGCTCAGAGTTATGAACTGCACTACCAAGGTATGTAAAGCTCTCTGCGACTTCGATGTCCTCGCCGCAAGCACGTACCAACCGGGCAGGTTCTCCTAGTAAGTCCCCAAAGTCCTGGATCTTGGTCTTGGTCCAGGAGACCTCTAGACCAAGGGCTTCGCTTCATTACTAAATACATCATCAAGAGCCACCACTAGGGTTTCCAAAGACTCAGAAAGAATAGCAACATCATCGGCAAAGTCAAGGTCTGTAACCTTAATATTGCCAGTGTTGCTCCACAATGACTTTGAACAGTAGCTCTGCTCAGTATCCAGTCCATGCAAGTGTTGAAGTGTTGCTGCAAAAAACACAGCCTTGCCTCACTCCTGAATTGACAGGAAAGAAGCTCGACAGGCCCCCACCACACTTTACAGCACTTTCAGTACCAGTAATCCTTGTTGGGAATTCCTCTCAGTCTCAGGATCTCCCAGAGTGATTCCGATACACTGTATGGTGAGCATCCCCAATTTTAAGAATGGTCTTGCTTCATGGACCGAAAAATCAAGTACCATCACTGAAATTGAGGAAACTATTAGTTAATGTTGATTGTGACGCAGCCTTCAGCCGTACGATCATACCCAGTGCAATGCAAATTTCTTGTCGATTTCAACCATTTTGTTATTCCCAATCTTCTGCTATCATGATAATTGTAGATGATATTCCATAACTGTTCTTTGGCTCACATTTTGTCCAGCAGCGTGTAAATAATCTCTGAAGTGAGCTCTGTGTCTTCAACATGTCGGAATGGGCACAAACTCTAATTTTATGCATTATTAACTATTGTTCAAATATTTTGGATTCAACTAACAAAAGTACAACAATTTCAAAACTTTGCTGCGAGTTGCATTAGGCAATATCAGTAAACTTGATCACATCAGCCTGCATATCCAAAAATTAAAATGGTTAAAAGTCCAACCTAAATGCAGTTATGACTCATGTGTACAAGCTCATTAATAGGAATCATACATAATGATCAATACCCTTGCAAACTGTATGGAACACATGAGGTGTCCAGACACGTCAAGTTGAGAGATCGAGTACCAGTACCGGGGCACGGCAAATGGAAATATGTGGACCCAAGTTATGAAACATGTTACCACATATGAGGCATTGACAACTGTAATTTCAAAACAAAAAGAACACCTATTAAATAATCGGTTGTAAATATGAATGTATTTATGTAAAGATAACCATTGTAATTAATGGAACAAAATGTTTTGACTTTGACTATTTGCTTCCCTTGACCAAATGAGCGTTTGTCTGGATCATCATCATCATTGGGAGCTAACGCCGACGGGGGGCGCCTTTTGGGATCCCTCATGACAAACCGCCAGGCAGGGACTCGGCCCATCTCGAGCTCCTCCCGACAGGTTTGATCGATCTGCCCAAGCCACGACCTTCTAGGTCGTCCCACAGGGCTCCTCCATCCAGGGTTGTCTCTTACAGAGACAACCTGATGAGCAGGATCAGCCTGTGGAAAGCGAGCCAGGTGGCCATGTAGCCAGAGTTGGCGATCCCGGATTGTGCAGATAACAGGTCCTGTGCCAGTCTCACGGTGCAACCGTTGGTTGGACACGTGGTCCCGTCAAGAATACCCCATGATCCGGCGCAAGGACCTATTACAAAAGGCATCAAGCCGAGACTCCAGGGCACTGGATAATGTCCAGGTTTCACATAGCGCAAAACTGGCATTATCAGGGCCCTGTAAACCCATAGCTTGGTCCTTCTGCACATACTCTTGTTGAGAGAGTTCATGACCCCTGCTGCCAGGCCAATCCGTCTACTGACTTCCTGGTCTGACAGCTCAGAGTTATGAACTGCACTACCAAGGTATGTAAAGCTCTCTGCGACTTCGATGTCCTCGCCGCAAGCACGTACCAACCGGGCAGGTTCTCCTAGTAAGTCCCCAAAGTCCTGGATCTTGGTCTTGGTCCAGGAGACCTCTAGACCCAAGGGCTTCGCTTCATTACTAAATACATCATCAAGAGCCACCACTAGGGTTTCCAAAGACTCAGAAAGAATAGCAACATCATCGGCAAAGTCAAGGTCTGTAACCTTAATATTGCCCAGTGTTGCTCCACAATGACTTTGAACAGTAGCTCTGCTCAGTATCCAGTCCATGCAAGTGTTGAAGTGTTGCTGCAAAAACACAGCCTTGCCTCACTCCTGAATTGACAGGAAAGAAGCTCGACAGGCCCCCACCACACTTTACAGCACTTTCAGTACCAGTAATCCTTGTTGGAATTCCTCTCAGTCTCAGGATCTCGCAGAGTGATTCCCGATACACTGTATGGATAATCTTAAACATTCTATTGAGGCATCATTGGACTAAGTTCCTTGTAATTTTACGCTTTTGTTTCGGCGTGATCTTTCCCTCTCTGGCTGAGACACACGACCAACACAACGCTGATGCTGTGGGAAGGGATTTCAATCTTGCTTCCCCTCGTCATCATCTTCATCCATTATCGTTAACATCATTATCATCATTATCAGTATTATTATCATTATTATCAGTATTATTGTTCTTATTATCATTATTATCATTATCATTATCATTATCATTTATTCATTCATTATCATTATCATTATCATTATCATTATCATTATCATATCAATATCATTATCATGATCATCATCATAAAGGAAGAAAATCAGAAATAATAAAAAAAGAAGTGAAAAAATGGAGGAGAACAGATCAAAAGAAAGAAGCAGGGAAGAAAGAGAATTTGCAAAATGAGGACAAGAAAGCAATTAATATGAAATAACATTTCAATAACAATAATAGTAATAATGATAATAATAATAAAAGTAATGATAATAATAACAATCATAATAATAATAATGATTATAATAACAATGATAAGACTAATGCTCATTATGATAATAATAACTAAAATAACGATAGCAATATTATATCATTGCTTCTCTATCTCTACAGGCATTATTACAAGTCAACATGATATAGAACCTCATGTTACCATTGCATATTCGGACGCCAAAGTTAGCACGTTGTGTACACCATTATATCTCTAATGATATCAGGTCAAGTTAAAGCTGTTGTCTTCTCCAAGCGGATAAAGAGGGCATGCTGGGACCCATGTGGACTAAGCCGATGCAGTAGGATGGCCAGTTCTTTCCGCCTCGAGTTTGATGCCAGCATGTAGGAGGTCACTCACACCTGAGTGACCTTACATTCACTGACGTGAATGTAAGGTCACATGGGGCTGGTAACAATATTCCTCTGATAATATAGTATTCTCTTATTCTCATGGATATGTTCTGATGCATTTTGTCGCGGTTTAAATTCACTAAAGCTACCACTATTACGACAAAAGATGCGAATGTGATAATTGAGCCTAGACTGTATTCGAATGTCTGAAACTTCACCGATAACCTCAGCATTTGCAATTCTGTCGTATATTTTTTAGAACCATTACCAATACTGCATTTTTTACACCACGGTACAAGGGAAAACATTGGTTACGTGTCTTCTGCCAAGGCCAGTACCCAAGCTCTTTCGTCACATTCGCTTAGCGTGGCATCATGGTGGTAGTGTTCCTCTGTCCAGGGTTGATATGAAAAGCCCTAATTGTTATTCATATAGACACTCATCCATATACACAGAAATAAATCACTACCTATCAGACTAGACCTCTATACCTCCCGGACAGATAGATAAATGCACATCTATCAGATGGATAGACAGATACATTTATTTCAGTGTATACGCATATCCGTAGATATGAATATTAATTGGGTCAGGCCTCGTAAATCTTCACAAACCGGCTGACGTCCCTTGTTCTCGTTCCCGCTTCTTCGAAATGTTATAAATTTCTTTTAACTTCGACAGATGGCGGTTGTGTTAATGGCAGTAGTAATGGTATACATGGCAGTGGTAATATAGGATAAGGATGGTTATAATGATAATAACAGTAGTGATAATGTTGATAATGA
>NW_020871108.1:207500-223982 GCF_003789085.1 Penaeus vannamei
GTTAAGGAAACCACAGCCCCTATTGCTGAGCAGAGGGCAGCTCTCCATGCAAGGATTTCGCAAATGACAGAAGCTGCAGCACTGTGTGGAGTCAATATTATTTGTTTCCAGGAAGCTTGGAGTGAGTCTATGAATTTAGACACAAATACTGTAGGAAGATTAGGATTATTAGTTAACATATATATTTTTTTGTAATACTTGTGAGGCACATTGCAAAGAAAACTCATTGTATTAATGTAGATTAAAGAAAGGTTTAGGGAATTGTATGTAATTAAATACATAACGCATTTTTACCCTTTGTCTTCAGCGATGCCTTTTGCCTTCTGTACTCGTGAAAAACAGCCTTGGTGTGAGTTTGCTGAAAACCCTGATAATGGCCCAACGACCCAGCTGTGTCAGGAGGTTAATATCTTTAGGAGTTTATATACATGCTTGTATTCTAAAATCTAGGATGTTCATTGTATTTACATTGGTAAAATGGACAAATGTGTTTGTAAGTAATAAGCTTGTGTATCATTTGTAAAAAAAAGAAGGAATAAAAAAGAAAATTGCATCTTTTCAGCTTGCACGCAAATTCAACATGGTGATTGTTTCACCCATTCTGGAGAGGGATGAAATCCATGGTGACACTCTTTGGAACACGGCTGTTGTTATCAGCAACACAGGCTATGTTCTTGGCAAGTCACGTAAGAACCACATACCAAGGGTTGGTGATTTCAATGAATCTACCTACTACATGGAAGGAGATACAGGTCACACAGTGTTCCAGGTATGTATGAGGAAGAGAGAAATAGTGTTTATTATTATTAGCTTTGTAATTATTTATTTGCTTGCCTAGAAAAATTAGAAGCTAGTAAGGCTTGTTGGTATTCTCATAAAGTAGGGAAGGATTTTTTCCCTAAGGCACTTTTGTTGCTTATTTGTCAGTATATTTTGTCCTAATTCTGCATATCAAAAAAACAATTAACATTCAAATTGCTTCTTTTCTTATCTGAAATTACAGCAGCTAGGGCTATTGTGTAGAGAGAGGTTGTAATTGATTTAAAGAATTGATTGCAGGATATAGACTGTAATTGACTTCTTTAATGATATTTACTCACACAGTGGTTCTTACATCTTTTTTTTTTGCGACCCCAAACATGCTCCTGTATCCTTGCCTGTACCCTCAAGCCAACTGCTGTTAATGATCCAGTTACAAGAACTACCTGTCTCACCTGTTTACCCTTTTCCTTAATTTTTTATAATATTTTCTAGTATTGAATACTGCTGTTAGTACTGTCAATATCAATATAGTAATTATAATATTTATAACAAAAATAATTGTCAATATTGATAGCATTAGAAAAAAAAACTCCTTTGTGGATAAGCACTGGCAGAGCCAGTTATGTACAGAAACATTTAACAAAACAATGCTAAAGTGAACACAACATTTTCCCATCGGCATTAGGGTAAAGGCAATAGCCTTAATCTAGGAGATGCATGTTTAGATTTTTTATATACTACGAACTGAAGAGTTATACATGTGAGTTTGAAATATATAAAGAATTTAGAGGTAGTATGAATTTTAAGAGGTACTAGTAAGACTGAAACCATATTACATGCAATACATTTAGTACAGTTTCATTTTAGTACACCCACATTCCAACAAAGAAATGAAATATTTAAGATCACTGATGTTAAAAATGTAATAAACATTCAGGTATTTACCATTCAAAATATATGGGAAATATTGTTTAAGCCCATTTAGTTGTATGGTTAATGAAGTGACGGTCAAATATTTTCTCCACTGCCAGAACATAAGTGCTGTTATATTGGTTATTGTTAGTTTAATTTCATGAATATAGCTGAACTTTTCAAGAGTGGTACACAAGTTATAAAAATTACAGATGATGGCAACTTTTCTCACTAGGCCAGTAATCAGCCCTGTTAAATTCTTGTAATAAAACTTTATAGAGTTACTCCTAAAATCATGGAATGAGCGGTAAATATGATTTATGCATTCCCAATTCCTCTTTGCCACACAGACACAGTTTGGACGAATTGCAATCAACATTTGTTATGGACGGCATCACCCACAGAACTGGATGATGTATGGGGTGAATGGGGCGGAGATTGTTTTCAATCCATCTGCCACTGTGGGAGGATTAAGGTACATGTATTGTGGTTTTCCATTTAAGTGCTTCTCATAAGTTAAAAATTTGTTGCAGTGTTAGCAATTTGCTGAGAATTATAATGTAAATATCCTTTACTGGAATGGTTATACAATTTTGGGGTAATTATTTTGACACAATTCTAAATCTTTTTAAAAAAGATTTTTTTCCTTTGACCCATATTATCATGTGTTATATTTTCATGGTCTAGTTGCAGTCAAAGTAGAATTGAAAAGTAGTTTTAGTTACAGTGTAATATTTATCTATTTATTTGTTTTTTATTTAGACTAATTGCCTTTATTTCTCTGTTGACATTAGTGTGCTAGATGTTGTTTGGCAGTTTAAGCAGATTTTTATTGTCTATAACAGTTGCTCAAGAAAGATTTTTCATAGAATAGAATCTTCACTTCAACATATTTCTTTCCTTCTCTAGTTTTACAGTATCTAGACAAAAAATGGAGAATAGTGATGGTCAATAAGCATTTTCAAATTTAGACTCCATCATTATAGTCAATGATGAATCATTTTGATGGATCGGATCATCTAAACACCAGTTCTTTCCAGTGAGCCTATGTGGGGAATTGAGGCCCGAAATGCTGCCATTGCCAACAGTTACTTCACTTGTGCTATCAATCGTGTTGGCACAGAGTCCTTCCCCAATGAATTTACTTCAGCTGATGGCAAACCGGCACACAAGGACTTTGGCCATTTCTACGGCTCTTCCTATGTTGCAGCTCCTGATGGCTCTCGAACACCAGTAAGTCATAGCATGGGCATATGTATATTGGATTGTGCTAAATGAAATGTTGATTTATTACTATTTTATATGTTGAGGGAGCGGAGAAGCTTAGTTTGATGGCTACACATATCAGACATTCTAACACTACATACAATTACACATACACCCACATCTTCCCTCTCACTCTCACACTCACACTCACACTCACACACACACACTCACACAGTCACTCACTCACACTCACACTCACTCACTCTCACACTCACACTCACTCTCATACTCACACTCATACTCACTTTCACACTCATACTCACTTTCACACTCACTCTCACTCTCACACTCACTCTCACACTCACTATCACTCACTTCTCACACACACACACACACACACACACACACACACACACACACACACACACACACACACACACACACACACACACACACACACACACACACACACACACACACACACACACACAACACACACACACACACAACACACACACACACACACACACACACACACACACACACACACACACACACACACACACACACACACAACACACACACACACACACACACACATGCACACAAACATGAACAAATATACACACGTGCTAGTGCAAGCAGCTCGCATGTAAACAATATTCCTAAATCAATTCTCATGTACAGAATTTATATATGATTACATATTTCAGGGATTGTCAAGGATCCGTGATGGGCTCTTGGTAACGGAGATGGACTTAAATCTCTGCCGCCAAGTGAAGGACCGCTGGGGCTTTAGGGTAAGTCAGGAGAGGATATTTGTAAAAAAGTTATCTCTTGGCCAGCATGGGGACATTTGTATCTTTTCCTTTATAGCACTTGTGGATGAATTATATCAAACAGAGACCTTAATTAGTTCTGTATTATATATGTTCAAATTTGAGGGATTTATATGACATTTAGGCAAAAGTAATTACTTTACGAGCTTTGTTCACTCTTGATAACCTTCATTTTATGGAAATGATTATGTGGCTAATCTATGTGTCTGCCGCAGATGACTCAGCGACTGGACCTCTACGCATCTTCCCTGGCTGCAGCCATACAGCCAGATTACCAACCACCAGTTATCAAAGACGTGTGCTAAGTTACTGGCTGCTATTTGATTTTTTTTTTTTTTTTTTTTTTTTTTTCTTATTTCCTTATTTTTTCTTAGATGAGGTGGGAGCAGTGCAATCCTTTAAAATTTCAAGAGTTAAACAATAATCGTTGACGGAAAGTGTAATTCCATACAACATTTTAAGTAGGTATGATATAATAATATGTTGTGAGCATCTACCTCGTGTTGGCTTAAATCTGATAAAAGGTCATAATAAGGAGAATGGGTCTAATGATGCTTGTATTAATCTTTTCCTTTCCACTCACACTATTATGCTTGATAGTCTAATTTTCTTTTGACAGTCATGCTTGGATATGATCTCTAGTTAGATGTAAAAAGCAAGAGAAAATATACTTGTATATTGAATACATTTATGGTACTTAGTCCTTTTCTTCAGTTTGTAACATGATCTTAGTTGATCTTTTAAGCTTAGCTCGAAGTTAAATGGCTAAATCCTTAGTACTCTTCTACAACTTCACCGAGTCATTTTTACAAATAGCATAGTGAAGGGAATCTTTCACCCTAACTTTATCCCCAGAGTGACTGAAAGATTTGTAACAAGACTTTGCAGAGTTACCAGTCTCAACTACAAAGGTTAATTACAGACTGAGTTGGTAATGCATGTTGTTACAGGGACTCAAAAACAGTAGAGGTTAACATGACCTTCCCCTAGTTTGCGGGGCCATAGGAGACAACAAGACCTAAGCTTTCTGGCCTCTTGCTTTGGCACAGAGTAATATGCAATTTCTCAGTGTGATGTTATAGTTGGTAGCATCTTTTATCAAGAGTCTCAACCAAAGCATATGCCATAGATAATATAGATAATTATTAAAGATGCTGACGATCATTAAAGATGTATATAACCGATAAAGTGTAGAATTAAAATCATCAAAGTAAATGAAACATGACTAAATAATACAATGTTAAAATAAATTCAATAAATTAAAAAAAAACTATATGCCTTATCATTTATATTAATTCATCAGAGTAAATCACTTGATACTCGTCCTTAAAATCATACTATATCTGTGTTATTTTTAATTATTTAAAAAAATGGCAGTTATCTGAAGGTAACCCAACTGTAGCTCAATAACCCAATGCCTCAACTCAACTAACACATCCAGG
Organism: Penaeus vannamei; assembly: GCF_003789085.1. Lineage (NCBI taxonomy): Eukaryota > Metazoa > Arthropoda > Malacostraca > Decapoda > Penaeidae > Penaeus > Penaeus vannamei. Next base: position 212,662 of record NW_020871108.1, read on the forward strand.
TGTGTCTCCAGATCCTCGGTGTAAATACCAATATCAAGGAAAAACTGATCCCTTCCCATTTTGGCCTCAGAACACCTTATTCATCAACTGCTGAAAAGTTATTGGGGCATTAGACAAGACAAATGGCATCACCGTATACTTAAACCGAGCCTGATATTTAGAGAAGGCAGATTTCTCTCTTGAACCTTCCTCTAGGTGCACTTGATGATATCCACTTCTCAAGTCGAGAGTAAGAAAACCATTTACTTTTGCTGACTCGATACAAGATATCTTCTACAGGAGGTAGGGGCAAAAATTCTGGCTTAGTTTTGGCATTGAGAGCCCTTTAATCCACACATAATCTTGGATGTGAATTATTCTTCCTCCTTACCAAGACTATTGGGCAATACACTCTGAAGAGCTGCCCTTTATGCGCTCTTCGTCCAAAAGAGCTTGTGTCTCAGCTTCAACTCCATAGGGGATAAATTGAGGTGATTTGTAGACTCTTTCTTGATCTTCTGTGTCAATACAATGCTTCACTAAAGTGGTTCTCCCCATGGTTTCTTCCTCAAAATTAAAGGCTGCTTGATACTCTCTCAACTTCCCCTCCGTTCCCTTCTACAGGTCCTTCGTTGGAAACCAGTGATCTGCTTGCAAACTGTCTTATAATATTTGGAAACAGGCCTCATCATATTTTGGTGCTTCATTTGTCTCTCTCTGTTGTGGATCAGTCTGAAGAGCCCTATCCAATGGATCCTCGCCTTCTGCATCATCCTGAACTTCAGTGAAGATTGCTTTTACTGTTAACCTTGCAAGCATTTTTGTTTTTGATTGTGAGCTGCAGGTAATCTACTTAAGTGCTCCAGCTCAGGGTCCTTTATTGGCTTTGCTTTTAGGATGAGTCTTTTCTAGTGGATTAAAAGAGGTACACGTCCCCAACTGCAGGCCAGGACCTGCATTATAGTCCTCTTGCAATGGTCTCCCATGCACCACTATCAGAGCTCTATTTGCTATTCCTCCACCCTTCCTCTTCAGGCATCCTGTCAACACAGCTACCTTCCCTGGCAGAAGGGTTACCATTTCTAAAGAAACTGTAGACTCTGTCTGCAATTGCCAAGTCCTGACCTTCCTCAGGACCCCTACCTACCTGGTGGCTACCTACCACCCCTGGTAGTTGAGCCGGTTTAACCTCACCAGCAGCAGACAGGCAGTCTTACAGCTTTTTATGGTGGTGGTAAATGCTCCATTCGCTCATGTTCAAGCCAATCCAAAGAGGACATCAGTATCCCCAGGAAAATTTAGGGCCTCATCGTCAAACACATAATGATGGGAGAATGCCTTACCTGCAATGACAAAGGTCATCTCCATCTCACCTAGAATTTTCACTGCTTCTGCTGTAAGTATTCCATTTACAGTCATATTTCATGGCAAAAGCGACAAAAGGAGGTTCCTCGGATCCTCTGCATCATTCCCTTTTACTTCCTCCTGTTCTCAGTACAGGGAAAACTTAATTAAATTGGGCCTTGCTCCAAAATCCAAAAAAAAAATATTTCCTTTTTGATACCTTCACAGTTGTCATCATGTACCCAGGAGATAGACCCCAATCTGTGTATAATATGGTTCTCAGCTCTCTCGGTTTCCTCTACTCGGGCCTCTTGTCTTTTTGGCCATCCTCTCCAGATGGCTCCACTGAGGTTGGCTCCGTTGTCTTGGTTCTTTCTCGTAGTTGGGGGCATTCTTTTACGAAATGCCCCTTTATTGCTGAAAAAAACATTTAGGTCTGGTGGCGGTGCTTCGTGGCTGCTTGCCTGCCCCGCTTGCTCCCTGGGCTGTTATCGCTACAATCTTTCTGCTTTCTTCTATAAATATGTCCTTAATGCTTCTAATGAGCTCTTCTTCCTCCTATTCTCCTATATCCTGCCTCACTTGGTTGAGGACAGCTTTGATCTCGGCCATCTCCGTTCTCAGTTCTTCCATGATTTCTGGCTCCTTTTCGAAACCTAGTCGGCACGGCTAAGAAACGTAGCTGTTTACCTGAGCTGTGAGAGCTGCCTCCTCGTTTCGTTGGGTGATGGCGGTCTGGAAATATTCTCCGCGCTCGTCGACTTCTACATCGATAAGCGTGCCGGCCTGTAGGGGCAGTTACAGTGCCAGGCCGTTACACGACCGCACCGACGCACTTCCTCACTGGTGACGGCGTCTTCGTTGTCGTTGTCCTTTTCATGGTCAGTAAGTGGCGGCCGTTCTCCGTTCCATACAAAAAAAGTCCTGTTCAACGTTGTCCTTCCTTATAGATTCCCCGGGCATTTAAAACACTGAAGGTGCATTGCATCATCTGCAATGCACTTAGTAACCGGATATTCCCCGTATCTTCCGGTTTTAGTCGCCTTTATTCTTGAGGGAAAGCCCTGCTACAGCGCCATTGATCATCTGGTCCACGTAGTTCTGTTGATCCCGCTGGACGTAAACGTAGCCCGAGCATCGCCATTTCCCTTGCACCATGTCTAGCGGGCCTTGTTCTTGAAGCTCCTCCACCTTATCTTATCTGGCATAGACGTTTCTTCAGGGAAAGCCAGACGGATGTACCTCTCCTGGGGGGGGGTCGCGTTGATTAGTCCTGGTTCGTTCGTCAGTCAGGTTGCTGGAGTCAAGTGATGTCTTCGTTTTATTTCTTTGTATTGACGAGTTGAAAACACTCGTCATCAACGTCGGGGTCAGCAGGCGAATCCTTGTTGCCTACATCGAAATCTTGATAAATGAAAATATCAGATTTCTGTTGTAATTATGGTCGCCGCCACCACCACTGTTTTCTTTGAAAACAGGGAAAACATCTCTCCTTTAGATGAATTAATTGTATCAGATATATGAAAATCATAATTCCTGTGATGATGGGATTAAGGAAACTAGATATTAAAATTTCTTGTATTTTGCCTTTTCCAAAGTTGCACATGTATTTTAAATTTATATTGCAAATTCAATATATGGCACGAAGCTTAACAAAAAATATATATACGAAAATTCAGCACAGGAAAGTTCGTAATAATTTGATAGACATAAGAGGCAGACCCTGTTTACCAAAATAACCACAAAACGCCCTGCGTTCCCAGATCAGTCCTCGATAACGTCCAGCGAAAGTGAGCCGACCCGAGGTCAGCCGATATTGATCACTCGCTGCGGGTGCACGCCAGGCATCACCTGATCACGCATACGATGTTCAGTCAACATTGTACTTTCCACTATGGCTGTGCCTAAGTAATTTTCCTTTTTGTTAAACAAATGTAGACGATTCCTAAACTTCCACATCCCTCCCTCCCTCAGGAACAGCCTGTCCCCAGGATGCTGTAAAATGTTTTGTCACAGATATTTACACACGCAGTAACCCAACACGGGAGGCATCCAAGTGCTACACCTTCCACCTGTGGTTGTCTATCGGAAGGCAGGAGGGCCTTACATCTCCTGTTGTAACCTATGTGGATCACACCTATGCCAAAGTTCGAGTTATATTCCTGTGGCACCGTGGAGGACGATAACACTTTTGATTCATCTTCGTTTCTTACTACTATACGAATGGCATAGTTCTTTTTCGGCCAGCGATATAACTTAGCACACATTTTTTCATTATATAGAAAGTATTCACTATAGTGAGAACCCACAAAGCAATATGATCACAAGATTTATTTTCGTTTGTTCTACATGTATCGGCACCGAAGAGCGCTCCAAAAGGTCGAAGCGTCCATCCTTGTTGGGAGGGGGGCTCGTCACCAGGATCCCTCAGCAGAGGTCCTTTTTTATTTCGTTTTCTAGAACTTCATTCACATGAGGCACCTCTTGCCAACGAGCCTCGGGCACCACCTCTAGGTTTCTGTGCCAGGGAGGGTGACAGAGCTGGCAGAGTGAAGCTGTTTGCGGAAATTCCGCAACCACATGGTACCGTTAGAGTGCCCATCTCTAGGACCTCCCTCACAATTTTATCTACTTTTCCTTGGTTAACAGTTAAAAACAAGATTTTCTTCTCGGGGAAATGACATAATCCATTCTTCGCGTGATGTGATGACAACTGGTGGAAGAGAGTCGTCACCTCTGCAGTAGTTTTCAGCTTCCTCCTCGTCGAAGAAGGCCGCTGAAATACAAGTATTGACTTCGCCACGAGGGCAGTGTCGGCTGGATAGACACTCCATCCCGGCTGAATCTCTTTGCAGTCGATGAGGTCTCTCTCCTCCACTAACAGGTCCCTTGCCTCTGAAACAAGGACAGCGGCAGATATCTGGGTTTGGATAAAAGCCTTGGGAGTTCAAGATGGATTTGGGGAAAGCATGGACCAGGAAAGCATCCATCTGGTGGCCTGGTAGAAGGAAGTCAGATACCATCAAATCCCCCAAAGAACTTCCTGGTATTAGCTTTAAATGTGTGGAAAAATATGTGTAAGTTCTCTTCATTTGGAGGAATTATGAGGGACACTCCTTTTGTTAAAATATTTAATATTGACAATTATGCGTTAAGGGCAATAGAATTTGATGAAAGCCTGCCTAAGTTTGCCTCCCGTAGCCCACCCAAAATTAGATTTTGGTTTTCCTTTCCTCCTCGGAGTAAGGGAAATAGCCGAATAGTTTTCCAAGACAGAACTACATAAAAATATCTCCGACAGCTTCAACTGCCGACCCAGGCCTGTCAGCACTACATCTATGATCCCAATTTCTTCCTCCATTCTGTCCAGTGCCCTCGCTGTTTCAGCCTCCCGAATATTAACAGAATCTAGCAGGCTAGTGGTAACTCCAGCCTTTTCAGTAGCCTTTCCTGCTAATCTATCAGATTCCATGATCTGGGTATGCAGCATACATATACGGTGATTAGTTACTCTCCCCATTATCAACCCTACATTATTGCTTGCTAAAATTTGACCCTCCCAGAGAGAACGTTTTTGTCTGCCTTGATGAACTGGCCTAAAAAATCTCGATTTGTCATATCATTGTCTATATTCCTTCTCATAACGTCAATCATTGAACGATTGTATCGGCAATCACTATTCTTTCATTCTTTTTTTGTTTACGATTTGGCTCTGCGTAGCGTATCTCAGATAATCCAAGTTTTTTTTAACTACCCTTGGTCTCTTTACTTTTGTTAATTTTCAAGAAAGGATCTAAAAACTCCCTGATTCACTCTGATAGGAACAATCTGTATCCTCGACGTGTACGTTACCTTGGAATAGGGAGCGGAAACTAGTCCAGAATGAGCAAGGGATCCTCGGACTCCTTCTCGGCCGCGGTCATCCCCACAATCTAGAAATGGAATAGATTTAATACACAAAACTTCGGAATAACCCCGTTATTGCGAATAAATGTTTAATATTTTATGCATATTCGAAATTCAACCCCCAGGTTAACATCTGTAATTCTTGGATCCTTCTACTTCTTTCTACGTATATTATATGCACAATTTATTCTTTCTTCTCTCGATTTATCTTTTTTTTTCTGGATTCCTCAAACTTTCCAAGCTACCGTCTTCCACTAAATCTATTTCAATTTTTAATCTGTTGTATACGCCTCATCTGTATTATGGGCCTTTCCCCTCGTTAACGACATTTCTCATTTCAGTCTGTCTACATGTTACTTGCGCACTTTCCCATCGGCAATTCTCTTAATTTTGAACACCATCACTGATCTTTTCTATAACCCTGTATGATCCTGTGCTTTTGTGTGAAAAAGGTTTGCCTTTTATTACTCTATGGTAAGCCGTGTTGTACGCTAGCTCTGCCAGAGGTAACACTCAAGCCCGCACTGAAGGATTGTCCCAGACCATCGTGCGCAAAATCTTATTCAATGTACCATCTACTCTTTCCACTTGCCCACTTGAGCTTGGATGATATGGAGTAATGGTATGTTTGTCAATCCCATATTCTTCAGTTAAGGTATTAAATAGTTCGTTCACGACCTCCCTTCCCCCATCAGAAATTATCTGACGTCCCCTCTTCATATATGAATCCATTTGTAAATGCCATCGCGACTTCTAATGAAGCCTTAGACTTTAATGGAATCGCAAATGGGTATTTTGTTAATGCATCAACTACTGAGAGAATATAACGAAAACTCTCTGATTTCGGATAAGGGCCCACTGCATCCATATGGCCACGCTCAAAAGGCCTTGGAACCTCAGGATATCTTAAGAGATGTACAGGGATACGTTTGCCTGGCCTACATCGCAAACATATGTCGCAAGACGAACAATACTCCTTTACTGACCTTCATATTTGGAAAAAATGCAAATAATTCCAGTCTCTAAGGTAACAAACACGCCTATGCCCTGCAACCGGAATCGAATTAGCTAACCTTAATGCTGTACTTTGATATAATTCTGGCACCACCACTCGAAAGACCTTTCTAAGAGGCTTATATAAAACATTATACAATATTTCATCAGGTCGTACTTGATAATTCTCGATTGTCCCAGGAACCCCTTTCAGCTCTTCTTTCGAAACTTCACCTTCATATCGTAAATGTTTAAAACGACCCCAAAGTGGGCCTTCATTTTGTGCATTTCGTAAACTATCTAGTCCCCATACGTTTAGGGTCTGAGGTGAAATCCTGTCACCGTTATCAACCATTTCTGACCTCGGAATATCAAGTATATCTACCCCCTTATTCAATCTAGTAGCTCGGCGAGTCACTGCTCCGACAACTAAATCAACCATGGGCTGATCTGCTGCTCTGACCCTCGACAGAGCATCTGCTAAATGATTTCCTAGCTCGGCAAATACTCTGCACGTGTATCAAATTCTGCAACCGACAGACGCCACCTGGCTAGTCTAGAAAAAAGATATCGAAGAGGCCGATGGTCTGAATGAACTAAAACTGGATAACCCCGAGTCGATGTTCTGTTAATTAATGAAACGAACGAAAAGTCGAGCCAGACTTCGGTTCCGTGAAGCCAGCGTCATTCTTTTTAATACACGGCGCATGTTGCATTCATTTTATTTTTTACACTGGTTATTGTTATAATTCTTATCATGTATATATATATATATATATATATATATATATATATATATATATATATATATATATATATATATATATAATTTTTTTTTTCTTTTCTTTTTTTTTTTTTTCTTTTCTTTTCTTTTTCTTTTCTTTTTTCTTTTTTTCTTTTCTTTCTTCTTCTTCTTCTTCTTCTTCTTCTTCTTCTTCTTCTTCTTCTTCTTCTTTTTCTTCTTCTTCTTCTTTACCAACATATTGTACCAACATATTGTACCAACATATTGTGTGATCTTTACAGTGCGAACATGAGATAGGCTGTTGTACTTCGAAGCATATTTTCAAGAAAAACTGTGCATTGTAAATATTTCATCCCTTGTTGAATCTGTATTTTTATGCTCACTCCATATTTTAGGTATAAGTTTCATAATAAGATTATAACATGCGTAAAGGCAATCGCTAACTACAAATAACCAAAATTTTACACCACGAATTACTATTAAAATATTTTCATACGGATCGTATAATTTCATTCACTTATTAATTGTGCATTTTGGTGATTTCTAAATGTGCTTGAATTTGCAAATGTATCGCCGAAATTAATTAATAAATTCACATTAAAAAGATATTGACTGAGTATCTTATTACAAACCTTTTATATACGTACTTGCGCAATATGGTGTTTAGTTAAGCTGACAGAAACATATAGGTTTACAATATAGTTAGTCAATAGGCTTGAGGGTTTCAAAATCTGTGTGAATCTCTCTCTCTCTCTCCTCTCTCTCCTCCTCTCTCTCTTCTCTCTCTCTCTCTCTCTCTCTCTCTCTCTCTCTCTCTCTCTCTCTCTCTCTCTCTTCTCTCTCTCTCTCGCTCTCGCTCTCGCTCTCGTTCTCTCTTTTCTGGCTGGCTCCCTACGTAACACGAATTGTCAGACGTCCCCCTGCTCCATGGATAAATGACGACATCAAGAGAGCCATTTGCAATAGAAATAATGCCCGCCAAGCTCTTAAAAGTAACAGACATGAAGCCGCCTTTCAAGTAGATTATAAAGTAAAAAAGAAAAATGTCAAATTGTTAATTCAATCTGCAAAAAAAAAAATAATAATAATAAAATTAAAAATTTAATAAATCAGAAATAAACTTCCCGAATATAAGAACAATAATAAGACATAGAAAATTGTTAAAACACTAGTGCCTCACAACAAACACCTCACTAGTGATTGTGCAAGTCCTACTCAAAGCACAGAGCATTTTAATGACTTCTTTTCAAAAATGGGAAAACTAACTTATGGACAAACAACTGCTTCTACATTACACCGAAACACAGATCGGGCAAGGTTTACAACTATTTTTTTCAGATTACAACCAGAGGACGTAGAAACAATAATCTTAGTAATAAAACATCTTCGCGAAACAAATGCTGTAGGAGCAGTCGGTATTACTTTGCGCTTTATCAGAGATAGTCTACCCGCAATTGCACACTATTTGACAGTCATTATTAACACCTCTCTGGTCGCTGGTGTCTTTCCGTTGCTTTGGAAACACGGTATAGCAACACCTATTTTCAAGTCGGGGGATACAGACGACGTGAATAATTATCGCCCTATTACTATACTCCCTATATTATCAAAAGTTCTTGAAAAAATGTAGCAAATCAATTAACGAGTTTCCTGGAGGCCAATAACTTATTATCTAGAACGCAACATGGCTTCAGAAATAAGTTATCTACTGAAACCGCTTTACTACAAATTACTGATGAGATTTATAATAACATAGAGAATATTCAGGTAAATTTGCTCACATTATGCGACTTTTCTAAAGTTTTTAATAGTGTCAACCATGAAATTCCCCTTACCAAATTAGTAATTCATAAAATTGATACCTTTTGGTTTTAAAGTTATTTAGATACAAGGATCCTATTTACAATTTTCATAAATTATTTATCAGCAATAGCCCATAACTGCCTTCTAGTGCAGTACACCGATGATTCACAGTTTCTTCATAGTGACTCAGTAAACAACTTGAATACATTAATAAGAAGCACTCAACATGCCCTTGCACAAGCCAAATTATAGTTTGACACTAATGGCTTTAAACTAAATCCACATCAAACTCAATGTATATTCACAGGTAGCCGGCAGAACATAGCTAAAATTCCCAATGACACGACCATAGAATTTGAAGGCTGCTCTATCAAGCCGAACACTTCAGTGAATAATCTGGGAGTACACTTAGACAGATTCATGACATTTGAATAACACGTTGACAAGATACACAGGGAAATAGTGGGCACCCTTCGTATATCTCTTAATCATAAAAAATCAAATCACTGCTGAAACTAGAATCATGGTTGTGCAAACTCAGTTCTAAGCATTATTAACTATCGTTTAAATATTTGCTGCAAGAGTTGCATTAGGTAATATCAGTAAACGATGATTGCACACGATCAGCCGGATAATCCAAAAATTAAAATTGTTAAAGTCTCTCAACTAAATGCAGGTTATGACTCATGTGGATTATCTCAGCTGGCAATTGGGAATTACCGCAGTGCGTAATGCCCTTGCAAACTGTAGGGACCACATCAGGAGTCGTGGACAACGCGCCAAGTAAACTCTTTTAATGTTGAGAGATCGAGGACTGATACAGGGGCACGACAAAATGGAAATACGTGGACCCAAGCTATGGAACATGTTACCAGATTAAAATATAAGAAGAACCATTAATGGCTTTTGTAATTTCACAAAACAAACGAAATTTTAAAGAACATATGTATATACACATACACACAACACACCATACACACAGCAAACATCACACACACACAATCACACACCACACACACCACACAACACACACAACACACACACAGAGCCACACACACACATATATATATATAGTATATATATTATATAATATATATATATTATATATTATTTATATATATTATATATTTACACACACAACACATATTTTTATAATACACATACATATACATATACATGCAATAATACATATATAACATACATAGGTACATGCATACATACATACATACGGTACATGCCATACACATAACATACCAATAGTACACATGCATATGTTGTGTATATATATATTATATATATATATATATATATATATATTAATATATATATATATATAATATGTATGTATGTATGTGTATGTGTGTGTGCAGACAACACACAACGCATTATTCCCAAAATCCGGGATTCCTTTCAGCCATGCTCGGAGAATTCCGTCCTTTTCCTTCCCTTGCAAAAATTGCAGAATTAATCTGCATACCGCACGTGCATTGGTGATCTCAAACTTCTGTTTGCCGTAAAAGGATCAGTTTTTTTTTTTATACTCGCGGTTCGTCTGCCCCTTGAAAGCGGTTTCCGTTGGGGATATTGATGCATATATTTGATAGTTTTCAGTTACTATTACTCCTTTCGTTTGTTGCGCTGCATTCTTGTCCCTTGTTTGGTCCTCTCGTCTTTCTCTTTCTTCAATCTCTTCGTTCTTTCTTTCTTTTTGTCTCTATTTTCCTTCTCTCTTTTTTCCCTCTCCTCTCTGTCTCATCTTTTTCTCTCTAATTCTTTCTAACTTTCCTTTTTTTCTCTCTCTCTATCTATCTCACCTTCTGTCTGCTTCTTTGTCTTTGCATTTCTATCCTGCCTCTCTTTACTATTTTCTGCCTTTTTGTCCCTGTCAGTCCTCTCTTCCCTCCTTCTTCTTCTTGTCTCTGTCCAATTTCCTGTCTCTCTCTCCTCCTCTCATCCGATCTTCTCTCTCCTGTCTCTCTCTCGCTTCTCCTCTCTCTCTCTCTCTCTCTCTCTCGATCGATCCTCTCTCTCTCTGCTCTCTCCTCTCTCGAGTCATCTCTCTCTCTCTCCTCTCTCACCTTTCGCCTTTCCATTCTTTCTCCTGCTCAAAGCTTTTGCAAAAACTGCTTGGAATCCCCGCCCATATTAATGACCGAAAATGGTCCCTTTGGGGGGGCAAAAATATCAAACAGTTCACGCTTCTAAGACTTAACCTGAAAATCGCGAAGATGAAAAGGAAGAAAAATGGAAGCCAAGATGACCAAGAATCAACAAGAGTAGAAATAAGGGAATTAGGGCGATTAACATGCCAGCGATCAAGACAATATTCCAACAATTTAAAAGTTTATCAAGCGTAAACAGTAGAATGTGAAGGGTCAAAATGTCATTGCAAACAGTACAATGTGGGTCAAAGGTCAGTTCCTGCAAACCGTATGGTGAATTGGTCCCTAAGAAATGAATCCTAGCAAATGTCAAATGTAAGAAAGGTCAAATGTTTAACCTTCAGACAGAGGTCAAAGGCCAACCTTCAGAAGATCACAAATAAACTTCA
>NW_020871108.1:241582-244082 GCF_003789085.1 Penaeus vannamei
ATATATATATATATATATATATATATATATATATATGCATACATATGTACACACACATACATATACATTGTATTGCACTCTAAAATTCGCATTGAAAACTTACTGCTAAATCCGACGGATTAAATACAACGTTCCTCCACACGATTAACAGATACAACAACAGTAACAAAAACAACAGCTAACCGAACGTCTGGTGATAAATACAGTCAAAATGGATCATGATTCGATGGCACGGTCGACTCCCTCACCCGCAGGTAAGACTGATGCATTCGGCCATCTCCGCTTCAGGGTAAAGTCCTTGGGTAAATGTGCATCAGGGAGGTTTCTCATGCAGGGGTTTCGCGGCTTCCATTTGACATGAAGTCTGAACGGAAAATGACGGAAGATGACATTATTTGATTTAGGTATTTTTCATCATTTTTTCTTATTTCTCTCTCTCTCTCTCTCTCTCTCTCTCTCTCTCTCTCTCGCGCTCGCTCTCGCTCTCTCTCTCTCTCTCTCTCGCTCTCTCTCTCTCTCTCTCTCTCTCTCTCTCTCTCTCTCTCTCTCTCTCTCTCTCTCTCTCTCTCTCTCGCTCTCTCTCTCTCTCTCTCTCTCTCTCTCTCTCTCTCTCTCTCTCTCTCTCTCTCTCTCTCTCTCTCTCTCTCTCTCTCTCTCTCTTCTCTTCTCTTTTTATTAATATACTTTGCTTTTTATTTTACTGTCCTGTTTATTCATAATTTATTCTTTATCTCTTCTTGGCCTTTCTACGTGTACATAAAGTATTCCAACTTCAATGAGAAGTCCCTGAAGCTTCTCGGGTCAAAATAGAGGCAACGCTCCAGGCCGTAAAACAGGTTATATTTTCTCCTTAACAGGCTAAAATCACTCTTAATGACCAACTGGGAAATTTCCCATTTAACTTACCATTACGCACTAAATCGTGCGTGTCATTAGGGCGATTTCAACCTGCAAGGAGAAGCAATAACCGGTTTTATAGCCCTAAGCGTTATCTCTGCACTGACCCGAGAAGCGCTAACGGAATCCTTCAATACCGACCTATCCTGAAAGGCAAAAATACTGTACTTTAATTAAGTATCAAGTATTGTGATAATATAACGGTAATAAGGATAACTACAATGATCATATCAATCGTAGTAGTAGGAGTAATAGTAGTGGTAATAGTAGCAGTAGTAGTAATAACGATAATAATGATAATAGCGATCATCTCAGTCGTTAGTTGGTGTTATATTCCTTCCAGCTTTCTTTTTTTTGCATCTGAAAATAACCGTCATGTTTTTGTTGCTAATCTCAAGGCAAACTTTTTTTTCCTTCTTCTTCATCTTTCTGCTCAGTATTATTATTATTATCATTAATTTTATTATCATCATTATTACTATTAATATTCTTACTATTATTATTATCATTATTATTGTTATTATTACTATTACTATTATTATTATTACTATTATTATTATTATTATTATTATTATTATTATTATTATTATTATTATTATTATTATTATCATTTTTATGTGTAAACTTTTTTCAGGTACTACCTTATTTAATCATAAAATAGATTGTTTTTATTCTTACCGGTCTGAGTTGCCTGCGCTCTTTTTTTCTTTTTTTTTCTTTTTTTTGCATAATTTAATGTTGAGAAGTTAGACAATACTATGAGATATTTATGTACTAACTGAAATATTACTGTAATGGAAAACGTATCAAAAATTACGTGATGAAAGTAAAATATGTAGATCGGTAAAATTATGAGTAATACCAGTGAACCACAACAATAATTGCAACAAACCAACATGAATTATTATATGTTGTAGGATAATTCGATAATATGTTACAGCAACAGGCCAAATGATGATAATTTTGATATAATCTACGTGATGTATTGCAGCAGCAACAATGGCGATGGTAACAGTAATGGCGATATCAATGATAATGATAATGGCGATGATACTGATAGTAATGACAAAAATGATGATGGTGATAATAATAATGATAATAATAATAATGATAATAATAATAATAATGATAATAATAACAAAAAAATAATAGTAATAATAATAATAATAATAATAATAATAATAATAATGATAATAACAATAACAATAGTAGTATCAAAAATGATAATGATGATAATAATGATAACAATAGTAATATCAATAATATCACTTATAATAAATAATGGTGATAGTGATAATGATCATGTTAATCAAAAAGGATAATGAAAATAGCAATAACTCTCTCTCTCTCTCTCTCTCTCTCTCTCTCTCTCTCTCTCTCTCTCTCTCTCTCTCTCTCTCTCTCTCTCTCTCTCTCTCTCTCTCTCTCTCTTTCTCTCCCTATTCCTCGTGTTCTACTCTATCCCCTTTTCCTTCCTTGACACTGGCTGAGTCCCTGGGTATATTTTTTTATTTATTTATTTATTTTTCATGCATATACTAACCCAGTAATGCAAGAACTCTGCATGATTTCCTCCAATGTTGTGGAGCAAAAGATTTACATT
>NW_020871108.1:249082-257076 GCF_003789085.1 Penaeus vannamei
GATGATAGTCAGAATATTCTTCGCTTAATTTGTCTTTGTTTTGTTTCCTTCTGTTTCCATGTGTCCTTTTCTGTTTTTGTTTTCTAGTTTTCGTTTCTTTTACAATCTTCCTACTTTTTCATGTCGTGCTTCTCCTCCTCTTTCTCCGTCCCTATGTCTTCTTATCTTATGTTATTATTATTATTATTATTATTATTATTATTATTATTATCATTAATACTATTATTATCATTATCATAATTATTATTATTACTACTATTACTACTAGTATTGTCATTATTATTATAATTATTATTATTTATTGATATACTATTGTCATTATGTTATCATATATATTGTTTTGTTATCATCATACTATTATTGTTGTTGTTGCCTTTCTAATCAATCACTTCTTAAATAATATTTGCGTTAAAGAATGATTAGAACATAATGTCATCAGTACATGGAAATAAATAGTAAAAAGATATATATATTACAAATGGAAATTCTTCAGCCTTAAATTTTGAAATTTTAAAAATGAATTTCACTTAATAATTAGCGTAAAAGGAGCAAGTATGTATTAGAGAAGCATAATCGTATTTTTCGTTATCTTGCTTCTTCAGACAAACCTTACAAATAGAAAAAGAATCTTCGTGTATTTTCTTTTTCCTCCCTTCACTGCCCTATTGTTCACTGTGAACCTTGTGTTATTTGTGTTGAGGCAATCTCTGCAACTTTCCCTCTGCCTTTTAGCGTAGATAAATACCATTTTATTTCACTGGGTTTCCTTTGTCATCATTATTTTTTCCCTACTACCTATTCCCTTTCTTTTTTTGCCTTCCTCTTCCTCCACTGCTTTTTTTTCTTTCTCTTCTTCCTCCTTCATCTCCAACTTTCCTTCGACCTCTTCCCCCCTCCTCCTCTTTCCACTTCTCTTTCTCCTCTTTCTTCATTATTTTTTGTTCGCTCAGCTTCCGCCTAGCCCACAATCATCACCGTTTCCTCCTCCTCTTACTCCTCCTCCTCTACCTGGGCGGGGAGGAGTAGAAGGGGAGTGAAAGGAGGAAAGAAGGGCAAGAGACAGGAGCGAAAGGGAGGAGAGGATATACGAGGAAGAGGGAATGATAAGGATTGAAATGGAGGACAGAAGAGAAAGGGGGAGGGAAGGGAAAGAAAATAAGAGAGAAAGGAAGAAAGGAGGGAAGGAAAAGAGAAAAGGAGAGGAGAGAAGAGAGCATGAATAGGGAATAGAAGAGAGAAAGGAAGGAGCAGAGAAGGTGCGAGGAGAGTAGAGGAAGAGGAGGAAAGGGGAAGGAGAAAGAGGTAGTTATGAGGAAAGGGAAAAAGAGCGAATGGAGAGGAGAGAGAAGGATGAAGATAAAACGAGAAAAAAAGAAAGCGAGGATATAGAAGATAATTTGAAAGGAGAAGAGTGAAGAGCATAAAAATATGAAAAGAGGGAGGAGAGAGAAAAAGACAAGAAAATTTTCGGGATGATAGTCAGAATATTCTTCGCTTAATTTGTCTTTGTTTTGTTTCCTTTTGTTTCCATGTGTCCTTTTCTGTTTTTGTTTTCTAGTTTTCGTTTCTTTTACAATCTTCCTACTTTTTCATGTCGTGCTTCTCCTCCTCTTTCTCCGTCCCTATGTCTTCTTATCTTATGTTATTATTATTTTATTATTATTTATATATTATTATATTAATACTATTATTATCATTATCATAATTATTATTATTACTACTATTACTACTAGTATTGTCATTATTATTATCATTATTATTATTGATATTGATATTATCATTATTAGTATTATTGTCATTATCGTTATCATGATTATTATTGTTGTTGTTATCATCATTACTATTATTGTTGTTGTTGCCTTTCTAATCAATCACTTCTTAAATAATATTTGCGTTAAAGAATGATTAGAACATAAAGTCATCAGTACATGGAAATGAATAGTAAAAAGATATATATATTACAAATGGAAATTCTTCCAGCCTTAAATTTTGAAAATTTTAAAATGAATTTCACTTAATAATTAGCGTAAAAGGAGCAAGTATGTATTAGAGAAGCATAATCGTATTTTTCGTTATCTTGCTTCTTCAGACAAACCTTACAAATAGAAAAAGAATCTTCGTGTATTTTCTTTTTCCTCCCTTCACTGCCCTATTGTTCACTGTGAACCTTGTGTTATTTGTGTAGAGGCAATCTCTGCAAATTTCCCTCTGCCTTTTAGCGTAGATAAATACCATTTTATTTCACTGGGTTTCCTTTGTCATCATTATTTTTTCCCTACTACCTATTCCCTTTCTCTTTGTGCCTTCCTTTTCCTCCTCCTCCTCCACCGCTTTTTTCTCTTTCTCTTCTTCCTCCTTCATCTCCACCTTCACCTCGACCTCCTCATCATCCTTTTTTTACTTCCCCTCCTCTTTCCTCTTCTCCTTCTCCTCTTCCTCCTCAATATTTTCATCCTCCTCTTCTTCCTTCTCCTCCTCTCCTTCCTCCTAGTCCTCAATCATCTCCGTTACTCCTCTTCCTCTTCCTCCTCTTCCTGGGCGGGAAAGAGTAGAAGGGGAGTGAAAGGAGGAAAGAAGGGCAAGAGAGAGGAGCGAAAGAAAGAAGATGAAGTACGAGGAAAAGGGAAAGAAAAGGATTGAAATGGAGTGCTTCTCCTCCTCTTTCTCCGTTCCTACGTCTTCTTATCATTGCGGCTAATATCATTCTCCTCCTCCACCTATTATCATTATTATTATTACTTCTAATACTATTATTATTATCATTATTATTATTATTATTATTATTATTATTACTATTAATACTGATTTTATCATTGTTAGTATTATTGTCCTTATCGTTCACATGATTATTATTGTTATCATCATTACTATTATTGTTGTTGTTATCATCATTACTATTGTTGTTGTTGTTGCCTTTCTAATCAATCACTTCTTAAATAATATTTGCGTTAAAGAATGATTAGTACACAATGTCATCAGTACATGGAAATGAATAGCAAAAAAAATATATATTACTAATGGAGTTCTACCAAACTTAAATTTTGAGAGCTTTTAAACAAATGTTCACTTCATAATTAGCGTAACAGGAGCAAGTATGTATTAGAGAACCATATTCGTACTTTCGATAGCTTGTTTCTTCAGACAAACCTTATAAATAGGAATAGTATCTTCCTGTATTTTCTTTTTCCTCCCATCACTGCACTATTGTTCTCTGTGAATCTAGTGTTATTTGTGTTGAGGCAATCTCTGCAACTTTCCCTCTGCCTTTTAGCGTAGATAAATACCATTTTATTTCACTGTTTCCTTTGTCATCATTATTTTTTCCCCTACTACCTATTCCCTTTCTTTTTTTTGCCATCCTCTTCTTCCTCCACCGCCTTTTCCTCTTCCTCTTCTTCCTCCTTCATCTCCACCTTCACCTCCTCCTTCTTTTACTTTTTCTCCAACTCTTCATGTGTGTTTTTCTGTTAATGTTTTCATGTTATTGTTTGTTTTACATCCTATTTTTTCATGTGCTTCTCTTTCTCCTCCTTCTCCGTTCCTATGTCTTCTTATCATTGCTGTTGATATCATTCTCCTCCTCCTCCTATTATTATCACTATCATTATTATTATTGTAATTATTATTATTATATATTATATTATTATTATTATTATTATTATCATCATTATTATCATTACTATTATGATTATTATTATTATTATTATTATTATTATTATTATTATTATTATTATTATTATTATTATTATTTTCATTATTATTGTTATTATTATTATTATTATATTAACTATTAATACTGGTATTATCATTATTGGTATTATTGTCATTATCGTTATCATTCACATTATTGTTGTTGTCATCATCATTCATATTATTGTTGTTGTTGCCTTTCTAATCAATCAATTCTTAAATAATATTTACGTTTAAGAAATTGAATCTTCTCAGCATAATGTCATCAGTACATAGAAATAATAATAATAAAAAAAGGTAATAGCAAAAACCCCTCTTTGCCACATTAAAGCTTTTAAATTATTTTCACATACTATGTAATGTAATAGGAGGCAGTATGAATGTATCAAAGAAGTATATTCGTATTTTTCGCTAGCTTGACTCTCCAGAGAAACCTTATAAACAGGGAAGGCATATTCGTGTATTTTCTTTTTCCTCTCTTCATTGCACTATTAATTTGTTCACTGTAAATCTTGTGTTGCGTGTTGAAGCAATCTCTGCAACTTTCCCTCTGCCGTTAGCATAGACAAATACCATCTTATTTCACTGCTTTCTACGTCATCATTCTTTTCCCCTATTACCTATTCCCTTTTTTGTTGTCGTTACCTTCCTTTTCCTTCTCTTCTTCCTCTTCCTCCACAGCCTTTTCCTCTTCTTCTTCTTCCTCCTTTATCTCCACCTTCACTTCGACCTCCTCCTCCTCCTCCTTTTACTTCTCCTCCCCCTCCTCCTCTTTTCTCTTCTCCTCCTCTTCCTCTTCATTATTTTCCTCACCTTATTCCTCCTTCTCCTCCTCTTCCTCTACTTCCCCCTAGTCCTCAATCATCTCCGTTACTCCCCCTCTTCCTCTTCCTCCTCTTCTTGGACGGGGAGGAGTAGAAAGAGAGTGAAAAGAGGAAAGAAGGGCAAGAGAGAGGAGCAAAAGGAAGGAGAGGAAATACGAGGAAGAGGGAATAATAAGGATTGAAATGGAGGACAGAAGAGAAAGTGGGAGAGAAGGGAAAGTAAATAAGAGAGAAGTTAAGAAAGGAGGAAAGGAGAAGAGGAAATGAGAGGAAAGAAGAGAACATGAATAGGGAATAGAAGAGAGAAGGGAAGGGCAGAGAAGATACGAGGAGAGAAGGGGAAGAGGAGGAAAGGGGAAGGAGAAAGAGGTAGTTATGAGGAGAGGGAAAAAGAGCGAATGGGAGAGAGGAGAGAAGGGATGAAGATAAAACGAGAAAAGGAGAAGAGAGGATATAGGAAGAGATAATTTGAAAGGGAAGAGTTGAAGAGTATAAAAATATGAAGGAGGGAGGAGAGAGAAAAGACAAGATAATTCTCGGGATGATAGGCAGAATATTCTTCGCTTAATTTGTCTTTGTTTTGTTTCCTTTTGTTTCCATGTGTCCTTTTCTGTTTTTGTTTTCTAGTTTTCGTTTCTTTTACAATCCTACTTTTTCATGTCGTGCTTCTCCTCCTCCACCTATTATCATTATTATTATTACTATTATTATTATATTATTATTATATTATTATTATATTATTATTATTTATTATTATTATTATTATTATTATTATTAATACTGATGTTATAATTATTAGTATTATTGTCCTTATCGTTATCATGATTATTATTGTTGTTGTTATCATCATTACTATTATTGTTGTTGTTGCCTTTCTAATCAATCACTTCTTAAATAATATTTGCGTTAAAGAATGATTAGAACATAATGTCATCAGTCCTCGGAAATAAAAAGTAAATGAAAATATCTTCCTAATGTAGTCCACCTTCAAGGTTTAAATTTTGAAAATTTTAAAATGAATTTCGCTTAATAAATAGCGTAAAAGGAGCAAGTATGTATTAGAGAAGCAGAATCGTATTTTTCGTTATCTTCCTTCTTCAGACAAACCTTATAAATAGGAAAGGCATCTTCGTGTATTTTCTCTTTCCTCCCTTCACTGCACTAATGTTCACTGTGAATCTTGAGTCTATTTGTGTTGAGGCAATCTCTGCAACTTTCCCTCAGCCTTTTAGTGTAGATAAATACCATATTATTTCACTGTTTACTTTCTCATCATAATTTTTCCCCTACTACCTATTCCCTTTCTTTTTCTTTTGCCTTCCTCTTCGTCTTCTTCTTCCACAGCCTTTTCCTCTTCCTCTTCTTCCTCCTTCATCTCCACCTTCACCTCGACCTCCTCCTTCTTTTTTTTTTCTTTTTTTTTTTACTTCCCCTTCTCTTTCCTCTTCTTCTTGCACAGTTGCAATGAATCTCTGATATAATCCTGCCATATTTATATCTTAATTTCACTATTGTTCCGCTAATAAAAATGGTTTTTATTTTGATTAAATAAAAAAAAATCTACATAATACTTACAATTTCCCTACTAAAAAAAAATGGACGAAAGACTTGGGAATTGAAGCCAAGTCCCCCCAACTGGAAGGCGAGTGCTCTACCATTGAGACATTGTTGCGGATTACGAATTTGCTGTTTGGGATTAATAATGTGCAAGATAGGCACCCTATAATTTCTGATAAATTCATCATCACAATGGGTTCCGTTTGTGTGTCTACGTGATTATTACCTGATACATTAAAGAAGGGAAGAAAGAGAGAAAGAGTGACTACTGGAAATATAGTAGATATAATAATACATAGATAATAATCTCTCTCTCTCTCTCTCTCTCTCTCTCTCTCTCTCTCTCTCTCTCCCTCTCTCTTCTCTCTCTCTCTCTCTCTCTCTTCCTCTCTCTCTCTCTCTCCTTATCTGTGTATTTTCGCTTCTCTTTTTATTCTTAATTTTTCTCTTCTTTCATTCGTTTTGCCTTTCTCTCTCGATTTGCCCGTTGACATATCACCATTAGTCTGTTTCTCTCTTTTCTTATCACGTCTTTACTTTGGTTTTTCTCTCGCGTGAGAGCGTGATTATTACATGAAGAAGGGGAAGAAGAGAGAAACAGTGAGTACTGAAAGATAGTAGAAATATTCTAATATGTATAATAAAAATCTCTCTCTCTCTATCTCTTCTCTCTCTCTCTCTCTCTCTCTCTCTCTCTCTCTTCTCTCTCTCTCTCTCTCTCTCTCTTCTCTCTCTCTCTCTCGTCTCTCTCTCTCTCTCTCTCTCTCTCTCTCTCTCTCTCTCTCTCTCTCTCTCTCTCTCTCTCTCTCTCTCTCCTCTCTCTCTCTCTCTCTCTCTCTCTCTCTCTCTCTCTCAGATCTTAGCTACTGCTGACTTCAAGTTTTCGTTTTGTATACCCTTTGAATTGTTTAAATGATTCTAAAAGAGATGACAGTTAAGTCCAATAAGTGCAAGTTTTTCATTTTCATGAATGTGCTTTAATTAATGGATGTATGTATCTACATAAACATTTGGACAGACTGATAAATCGATAGGGAGTTAGATGAAAACATTGATGAATATAGTTCATAGATATGGATATATATTAAATAAACGAATGAAGAGAGAGGGCAGAAAGGAGGGATGGAGGAAGAAAAAAGAGGTGAAAGTGAGAGAAAAAGAGAGCCAGATATTGACAGGCAACGTGGTAGAAACATTTTTAATTCTACTTTCATCTTTACTTTTCAAAATTTGTGATTACAATGATCAACACTAGAGATTAGTGTGATGTCTCATAAATACTTAATTCTACTGAGGACTATTATGTGAAGTTTTTTTTTTTTACTATTTTTTATTATTATTATTATCACTATTGTTAATATCAACATCACTATTATACCTGTTACTATTAGCATCATTATTGTTATTACTGTTATCATTATTATTTTTATCAATTTCCTTATTAGTAATATCATTCCTATTACTGTTAGCATTATTACTATAATCATTATTATTATTGTCCTTGTTTTTGTCGTTATTATCATTAATTCTAGTATTCATAACATTCTTCTTTTTACCACTAGCGACTTTTTTCATCATTTATTCCATACAAAAAACTCCGACAGATATAAACTTTCACACACAGTGCCGCGTGTCTAACATAAACCAAGACAATGCAAGCTGTGCGCCGGACCTCCGCCAGGGATGTCGTAACCCCCTTGGTATGTAAATTTCCTATTCCTGCATTTGTTAGCTTGCACTTCATTTTACTACATTTCTCTCCCTCTCCTTCTCTTTGTCATTCGGCCGACCTCATAAGCATTATGGATTGTCAGCCCTTTTTTCCAAACTTCGCTACTTAAAAATAAATAAATAAATAAATTAAATAAACAAATAAATAAAATTCATCTTAAAAGCTCGAGGGCAAAAAGCTATAAATGAAAG
>NW_020871108.1:277176-279676 GCF_003789085.1 Penaeus vannamei
CGCCTTCATCCGCCAGCACGCATCCAAGTTCATCCACCAGGTCGACCCCCAGAGAGATGAGATTGACCTCCGCATCCTGGTCAACAACCCCGCTTCTCTGCCACGTGATCATCCGGGTCCCTTGTCCAGGAGCGTGAGCATCAGGTAAACGGAGACATGAACTAATAAAAAAGACTGATAAAAAGAAACAAATCAATAACGAGACGAGAAAGATTGGATGAAGAGATAGATAGAAATGTAAGATAGATTAGATAGGTGAATTTAAAAAAAAAAATGATAGGTAAACAGAGAAATAAAAAGATATGAAAGATGAGATAAAAAAAAAAAAAAAAAAAATGATTGGTAAAAGAGAAATAGAAAGATATGAAAGATGAGATAAAAAAAAAAAAAATCATAAAGAGATCGAAAGGATTAGATAAACCGATAGGTAAAAAAAAAAAAAAAAAAAAAAAAAACATGTATATATGTATGTATATATATATATATATATATATATATATATATATATATATATATATATATATATATATATATATTTTTTTTTTTTTTTTTTTTTTTTTTTTTTTTTTTTTACCTATCGGTTTATCGCCAAACTCCCCAGAACCGGAAGCGCCATCGCGCCACTCGCTCGCCACCGACATCTCGATCGGGCCGCGGGCGGTCACGCCCACCACGCTCAGGAAGCAACGGACCGCCCACGCCAACGGCACCGCGCAAGTTCACAACCCTACGTACAGGAGTGTGCCAACTGCTGACGGCGCTGACGAGCCTGACGAACGGGAGCGCTGTCAAGACTCCGCCGGTACGGTTGTCACTGACCTGACGGCGTCTTCGTCAGGTATCGTCTGTTATTCCTTGTTTCTTTCTGTTCTTCTTGCTTCCTCCTGTCACTCTCTGTTTCTGCTTCGTTCTACTAATATCAGGATTGTGATATTCTATAGGTTCACTTATTCATTTTCTAATATCCACTCTTTCCTTCGTATCTATCTTATCCATTCATTCACTCATCCATCTATCCATAATTTCATCTACTTATCTATTGTTTCGCAACGCCACTCTTTCCTTTACTCTCGACGGTATATTTCCTTCGGGTTCGTCCTTGATAAAACCATTTTCGTATATTTCCTTCGGTTCGTCCTTGATAAAACCATTTTCGTATATTTCCTTCGGTTCGTCCTTGATAAAACCATTTTCGTATATTTCCTTCGGTTCGTCCTTGATAAAACCATTTTCGTATATTTCCTTCGGTTCGTCCTTGATAAAACCATTTTCGTATATTTCCTTCGTTCGTCCTTGATAAAACCATTTTCGTATATTTCCTTCGGTTCGTCCTTGATAAAACATTTTCGTATATTTCCTTCGGTTCGTCCTTGATATTTTCGTTCTCCTTGATAAAACCATTTTCGTATATTTCCTTCTTCGTCCTTGATAAAACCATTTTCGTATATTTCCTTCGGTTCGTCCTTGATAAAACCATTTTCGTATATTCCCTTCGGGTTCGTCCTTGATAAAACCATTTTCGTATCTCTCTCTCCTCGCTTGGACTCGCAGGTCAGGACTACATGAAGGCGGATTCCTCGGCAGCGTGCACGAGTGGGTACCAGGAGGGCACGCCGGGCATCAGCGTCCCTTTCAATACGAGTTCCCTTGTGTGTTGGGCGTGGCAGGTCGCTGAGGGCATGTCTTACCTGGCGCGGAGGAAGGTGGGTGGGCGTGGTTGCCGGAGGTTCAGCGGTTCATGATTCATAGGAACCATTTTATGCGTCTATTTATTTATATCTTCACGAACTTTTTTATATGGTCTTTTTTCTATTTTTTCACTTATATATATATATATATATATATATATATATATATATATATATATATATATATATATATATGTGTGTGTGTGTGTGTGTGTGTGTGTGTGTGTGTGTGTGTGTGTGTGTGTGTGTGTGTGTGTGTGTGTGTGTGTGTGTGTGTGTGTGTGCATGTGTGTGTGTGTATGGGTGTGTGTGTGTGTGTGCATGTGTGTGTGTGTGTGTATGTGTGTGTGTGTGTGTGAATATATGTGTATGTGTGTGTGCTTGAGTGTATATATGTATTTGTGTGTCTGTATGTGTGCGCGCGCGCGCATATGTATATTTTTGTGTGTTTTTTTTTTTTTTTCTTGACCTGCTCTTGGTCTGAAAACCTTTCGTGTATTTGCGATGGACAGATCCTCCACGGAGATTTGGCAGCCAGGAACCTTCTTCTGGCGGACGAGAATGTGGTCAAGATCAGTGACTTTGGCCTCTCGCGAAACATGCACGGGGACATCTACCAGAAGAAAAGCAGTGTAAGGGATTTTTGTAGTCAAGTGTGGCACCGTGCAATTGGTATTGATTGCGTAGTTTGCAGGATAACAAATCATAACAACAGTCACGCTTACAGTGGGCAGCAGAAGTGATTTTTCTAAATAGTGATAATAGAATTCATGTTAATATGAAATAATACTGGTAATCCTATCAATAGAGCA
>NW_020871108.1:284676-286160 GCF_003789085.1 Penaeus vannamei
ACTACCTCAATCTCTTTCGAGGACCGGAGTTGGAGCAGCCGGAGGCGCAGGAAGAGCTGGGTGGAGGAGAAGCGCAGGAAGGAATGGAGGAGAAGGGGGAGAAGGAGGAGAGTGTGGGGGATGAGGGAGAGGCGGAGGAAGTCGGGGAAAAGGAAGAAGGAGAAGCGGAGAAGGAGGAGGAAGATGGGGGTGAAGGAGGAGGAAGAGGAGCAGGAGAAAGAGCAAGAGAAGGAAAAGAAGAGGAAGAGAGACGAAGAAGAGAAAAGGGAGAAGAAAATGAGGATGCCACTGCACGTACACATCTCTCCACCAGTCTTGAGGTAAGTCGCGCTTAGGGTAGGAACCTCGTGACTGCATCCTTTGTGGCTCCTCCTCGCCTGCCCTTAGGCTTCGATCCTAAATCCTTCGGCTCCGATCCTAAACGTCCTTTCACTTATGGCAGGAGAGCTGGCGATGCGACTGCCTCCTGTGCGCGAATTTCTGTTGGCAGCTGACAGAGGGTTAATGATTTCAACGTACCGTATACCCTATCAGTAATAACAATTTTTGAAAATTAAAATGATTATTAACTGAAAACTTTGTACGAGAGCTAAAGGTGAAAGAAAATGTGGTTTAGCTTCAGAGCAATGAAATAACGACACATATTTATCTGTAAAAAAAAACGAGTTATCCGTACAGGATGTAAGCAAACCGAAAACACTATCAGATACAAACGACATCCCGCGTCGGATACACAATCATACACCCAAGGCCGACCGAAAGAGGATCCTAATACCCCCGCCTTTCAACAGGGTTCGAAGAGCAACGAGAGAGACCGCAAGAAGACGCCCAACCTCTCGCCAGATTACATGCGAATGGTCTAGCGCAGATTGCAGAGGCGAGACGCAGAGAGTTGAGCGCAGGGTGAGACCGCAGCCTCGACGTGGCGCGCCGTTCCTCGTCCTTTTAAGCTTTTAAGCGTCGTTCGCTGAAGGAGCAAAGGAGTGGAGTTCCTTCCAAGATGTGCAATGGCGGCTCTGCAACGGAGGGGAACAAAGAGGTGTATTAATCATTGTAAGATGTAGTTTAATCGATAGTATAAATCATATATGTATATAGTAATGCAAGATTGCAAACATAGCACACACATATACACAATCATACATAATACATACATATATATACATATATATATATATAATATATATATATTATATATATATAT
The DNA here is from genome assembly GCF_003789085.1 of Penaeus vannamei. Lineage (NCBI taxonomy): Eukaryota > Metazoa > Arthropoda > Malacostraca > Decapoda > Penaeidae > Penaeus > Penaeus vannamei. The sequence goes on from NW_020871108.1 coordinate 285,881, forward strand.
ATATATATATATATATTATATAATATTATAGAGAGAGAGAGAGAGAGAGAGGAGAGAGAGAGAGAGAGGAGAGAGAGAGAGAGACAGGTAGAATGTCAAGGAGGCGAGTATTGGAATTGTACTGATTACTTAAAAAAGATGTTAACACGATAAAGAATATGTATATAAGATAGATATATATATGAATGTTATACCGTTAACATAATATAATATGTTAACTATAACAATGAATACATTTTTATATATCCTTCATCACATCATGGCATACAGCGCCACCACA
>NW_020871108.1:291260-296260 GCF_003789085.1 Penaeus vannamei
CATCTATAAATATATCCACCCATATATCTCCTTATTCATCTACCTGTCTACCCATCTCCTTCACTCCATCCCTTATCCTTCTCCTCCTCTTCCTTCCTTTCCTCTCATTGTCCCGCTCTTTATCCTCCTGATATCCGACCCCCACCCCCATCTCCCCCCCACCCACCCGGGCCATGAGCTTCGGTCTTTCTGGCCTGTAATCTGGACTCCGCCCCCCCTCCCCCTCCCCCTCCGTCGTCCACAGATGATGCTGACCCACAGATAGCGGAGCGGCGGTCCGTTGTTGGTGGTGGTCGCGATAGGCTTCTGGCGATAGGCTTCAAGGGGACTGACTGGCTGTGAGGCATCGGGGTCGGCGCTCTTGTCCTGCGGGTTTTCAAAGCTCTTGTGGGGGGAATTCAGGTAAATGCCTTTATGCCTTTATTATATTATCTCTCTCTCTCGCGTTCTCTCTCTCTGTCTGTCTGTCTCTCGTCTGTCTTCTGTCTGTCTCTCTCTCTCTCTCTCTCTCTCTCTCTCTCTCTCTCTCTCTCTCTCTCTCTCTCTCTCTCTCTCTCTCTCTCTCTCTCTCTCTCTCTCTCTCTCTCTCTCTCAAGTGCGCTTCTCAACAAATAAGCTTATGAATTTAGCCGTTTTTTATATATTGCATTGTAAAATAAATGCCTACGATCTGTTTGTCGTTAAGGAAAATCTCTTGTATGGATTAGAATAGATAAATACAATAAATAACCTACTACATAATATTTGTATTGTTTAACCTCAAACTGCTATTCGTCCCCTCGGTGCTATGACCTTTCCCCAGTGCGTGCCTTGTGTTGTAATGAGCAATAGGATGAAACAATTTTAGACATTCTGAAGTACTGGAAAAAAAATTGTTCCATCATCTGTTAACTGTTTGTACTCTCCTTCACTCTCTTTTCTTCCATGCTTCGTGTGCTCATTTTATTTTATTTATAATTCGCCATCAAGAATTATACCAACCATTGCCAGTTCCGCCTGAAAACTTTGCTATTTTGGAAATTATATTTTGATGTCCCACGCTGGACGGAGTCACTACCGATATATGTGAATAGATGTCACTGAAGCGTCACGGATTTCACTGACACTGAACTGACCCGGCACTGATACGCCACTTGATATGCGAAGCGACCTCGAAACGTCGTCAAAAAGAACTGCGCATGTTGCATCCCATTATGAGTGTAGATAAACCTCTCTCATTATGTGGGGTCGAGTAGGAGTTCCTTTATACTTGCAATTACCGCTAAAACAACGTCACAAACCCTATTTTTTATGCATTCAAGGGTAATTTTAATGTTGTTGCTGTTATATATGTTTTGTTATGGTCTTTGTTTTTATCTAGGAAATAATTGTAATTTTTGGCACTGGGGATCAGAAAGATAATGGAAGGAATTTCATTGTTTTTATCATTATTTATTGTGCTTTATATATTGTCATTGTAATTATTATTGTTATTAATACTATTATTTGAAATCCTTGTTATTATTATGTCATTATCATTATCCATTATTATATCATCTATCATTATTAATCATAATTTTTATCATTATTATTACATTATTATCATTATTGTAACTATTTTTATTCATTGTTATTATTATTATCATTATCAATATATCATTATTATTATTATTTTAATAGTTATTATTATTATTATTATTATTATTATTATTATTATTATTATTATTATTATTATTATATTATTAGATTATTATTATTAATATTATCATTTACTATTTTTCATTACTATTGTTATTTACTATCTCATTGTTATTAATTATTATATAATAATAATGAATAAGTAATGAAAATATAATAATAATAATAATAATGATAATAATGATAATAATAATAAATAAATAATGATAATAATAATATTAAAATTTTGTCACTACAACTTCAAAATATATTTCTGAACACACTAATCACACACACGCAAATGGTAATGGTAATGGTAATGAAAAAATAATAAAATGATAGTAGTAATAATAGAAATAATAGAGATATAATAAAAATAATAATGTTTGACCAATAAATAATAATTTATATTGAAAATAGCAATAATGAATAATGAGCACAAGATAAAATCTCAAGAAAATAAAAAACTATTTAATATATCTCTTGACCTCTGGTTACCTCTGCCACCTACGTAGCCCATTTTTTTATCAACACGCAAATTACCAATTCCACGATTCCATCCCAACCCACGATTCCAACCCACGATTCAATCCCGATTCAACCCACGATTCCAATCCACTTCTAGATTCCAAACCACGATTCCAATCCACGATTCCAACCCACGATTCCAACCCACGATTCCAACCCACGATTCCAACCCACGATTCCAACCCGCACCACTTCCAAACTTTCCCCCAACCTTCCAACTCACGATTCCAATCCACGATTCCAACCTATTCCACCAATCCACCCACGATTCCAACCCACGGTTCCAACTCACGATTTCCAATTCCAACCCACGATTCCAAATACCGTGAATTCCAACCACGACGTTCCAACCCACGATTTACGGTTCCAATCCACGATTCCAAATCACGATTCCCAACATTCAATCCACGATTTCCAACGATTCCAACCACGATTCCAACCCACGATTCCATACCCACGATTCCAACCACGATTCCAACTACGGTTCCATACTCACATTCCAATCCACGATTCCAACCACGATTTCAATCCATGATTCCAGCCCACGATTCCAACTCACGATTCCAATCCACTTCCAACCACGATTCCAAACCCACGATTCCAAACCACGATTCCAACCCACGATTCCAACCCGTCCAATCCCACGATTCAATCCACGATTCCACCCCCGGTTCAAACCCACGATTCCAACCCACTGGATTCCACGTTCCAACTCACGATTCCACCACGGTTTCACGATCTCCAACCCACGATTCAACCCACATTCCAATCCACGATTCCAACCTATCGATTCCACCACGATCCAATCCACGATTCCACCACATTCCAATCACGATTCCAACACCAACCCACGATTCCAACCACGCTCCAACCCACGCCAACCCACTTTCTCCCAACCAATACTTTCCAACCACGATTCCAATTCCAACCTCAACGATTTCCAACCCACGGTTCCAACTCACGATTCCAACCCACGATTCCAACCCACGGTTCCAACCCACGATTCCAATCCACGATTCCAACCCACGATTCCAATCCACGATTCCAACCCACGATTCCAACCCACGGTTCAACCCACGATTTCAACCACGATTACGTTCCAACCCACGATTCCAATCCACGATTCCAACCCACGATTCCAACCACGATTTCCAACCCACGATTCCAACCCACGATTCCCAATCCACGATTCCAACCTATTTCAAACCACGATTCCAACCCCACGGTTTTCCAACTCCACGATTCCAACCCACGATTCCAAATTCCAACCCACGATTCCAACCACGATCCAACCACGTTCCAACCCGATTCCAACCCACGGTTCCAACTCACGATTCGATTCCAACCACGGTTCCAACCACGATTCCAATCCCACGATTCCAACCCACGTTTCCAACTCACGATTCCAATCCACGGTTCCAACCCACGATTTCCAACCACACGATTCCAACCTTCGGTTCCAAACCACGATTCAATCCCGATTCCACCCACGATCCAATATTTCCAACACGATTCCAATCCACGATTCCAATCCCACGATTTCAACACGATTCCACCCAACCCACGATTCCAACCCACGATTCCAACTTCGCCAATTTCCACCCACGATTCCAATCCACGATTCCAACCCACGATTCCAACCCACGATTCCAACCCACGATTCCAATCCACGATTCCAACCCACGATTCCAATCCATCAATAAAAAGGAACTCCCAGAGACTCATTTCAAATTATCTACACCGATCACAAACTCGAGAAAAGAAGTTAGATACGAAGACGAAGTTGTGAGTTACGAGTCGTTGATGACGACTAGTGTAAAAACGTCAAAGTTTAATCAATAAAGTTTCGTATGTTGGGTCGCTTTCCTTAAAAAAAAAAAAAAAAAAAACTGTTACATATATTTTAGATCGGATTTTCTTTTTTTATATATACATATAACTTGATTGCATAATAACTTATTTGTATGTTATGCACCTCCCCCCCCCCAAAAAAAAAAAAGTTTCGATATAGCATGACATATTATATGTATAAGGCATGTAACATATATTCATATACTTTAACATACGTGACATATCTTTTATTCAAACAAAGCATATCTGTCCATAACATATATTCATATGAACCAATATATTCTAAAATGTAAATTCGTTTTTTTTTTTTTTTTTTTTTTGAAATGATGATATGCTGCCAATGAATTTGATAAAAACTTTGAAATGCTGTTTAATTTTTTGAAAAACAAATGATCGTTTTAAGCATCAAAGGACATAATATGGATGAAAATTATAACTTTTAATTCTCTGATACAGTTTGTTTCATAACATGATGTCGATAGAAATTAATATATTTGTTACACGAATAGCTTCCATAAGGAAGAAGGCGAAGGAGAAGGAGGAGGAAGAGGAGGAGGAGGAAGGGGAAGAAGAACAAGAAGAATAAGAACAAGAGGAGGAGGAGAAGGATGAGGAGGAGGAAGGAGGAGCAGCAGCAACAAGAAGAGGAGGAGAAGAAAAGATAAAAAGAAGAAGAGGAAAGAGGAGAAACAGAAGAAGAAAAGGAGTAGGAGAAGGATGAGGATGGGGATGGGAATGAGGAGCAGCAAAGAGGAAGGGGAGGAGCGAGAAGGGAGAGAAAGAGTAAAGAAGAAAGGGAGAGAGTAAAGAGAAAAAGTAAAAGAAAAAAAAAAAAAAACAAAAGAAAAAGAAAGAGACAAGAAAATTGAAGAAAGTGAGGTAGTTTCTTGTCGTGGTTAAGAATTCTGTAGACTAATTGACAAAAAAGGGTCAATTTTATTATGAAAGTTTCTACCTCTTGACTT